>JAODUH010016615.1:0-26860 GCA_027564835.1 Typhlichthys subterraneus | reverse complement strand
ATGACGTTGTAGTGTGAAGCACTTTGTGTTACATGAATTTATATGAAAAGTGCTATATAAATAAAGATTGATTGATTTATTGATTGATAAGGAACATGCATTTGCAGCAGAACTAGTATGCGGGTTGCTCCCATAAAGAAATTGCCATATCTCTGACAATGCCAAACAGCTTTTCATTGTTGTTGAAAGTCTGAAGAAACAAGACATAATGATAATTTAACAATGTATTAATTTAACAAACAGGAGTGCCAGTAGTGTGTAGAAGAACCATACACAGCCACAACTGCCTGGCACCTCCTCCTTTGATAAGACAACCATGAACTGTCATTGCTTTTGAACATTAACTTGAAAACCTATTGGTCTTCCTGACAATTAACAGGCCAACAAAAGAGTGGGAGTGGAAACTATCACACCCATTTCATATAAGTGCCAGATGAATAGTCTAATGTAATCTAATGTTCTAATATTGGAATTTGACAAAATAGAAGAGAAATTGAACATTATCTTTCGTGAAAGTGCAGCCTTGATCATGTTTTATTTGGTGTCAGAATAAGGAAGTGTATCTTTTGCTGAGAGCTGCCAGCTGGCCATGGTCATAATGTCAGTGATGACCTACCAGTGCAGGTCTTAGGCCCTCAGTCTACAGGGGTAGAGATGACCTGCTGGTGGGTCTGTGCAGTCTCTCAGTTTAAACCTTACCCATCTCCTGAGAAACAGCATCCATTCAGAGGAACCCCATGAAAGCTGCATGGACACATAAGGTAACATTCCAGTCCAAATATCTGGCTTATTCGGGATTCTAGGATAATGTAACAGCCAATTGGCTAGTACTGGCAGTAGTAGATCTGAGAATAACTGTTTAGTTTTTGCATTTTTATATGGTATTTATTTTTGGCATAATTTAGCCTATTGGGCATACTCTTCTCTACTCTGCTCCCACGTCTGACAATCAACTTTAAAACGTATTGAATGATTGGAGATTGTCCTGCTGTGATCACCACCTAGTGGTATAAAGTAACTACTGCAATTAAGCTTCTCCAGCCAGGTTCTACCGTGCAAAATTACAAAATTGACACACTAGGCATTTTTTTAAAGTCACAGAGCATCTGCACTCTTCATGATTCCTGATGTTTACAACGGGACAACCTACCCACGTGTCAGCAGTTTATTCTAACGGTAGTCTACATATTTGCCCAAGTCAACCCTTCCTTCGTTACTTCAGTGACAAAATAAAAGTCAGTATACCAGAGGCATAAACTATGTGTCAGCTGATCAAATATATTTGTTCATGTAGTGGCCTATGCGTTTTAATTTTTAGTACCGGTAGCTCTGCAAGAAACGGCAGATGTTCTCAGGGTTTTAAGGAAATAAAACGTCTGTTGGACTTAGTTTGACTTCGGACTTGACCCACTAACTCATCACTGCCTTGACTTCCAGTCGATCCCACTACACTGACGGTTTGAAACGCACTTCCTGAGAGCTGTTTGCGGGTGTCAAGGTTGGACACATCATGATTTAAGTTAGGCATAATACTTACACGCACCTTTTGTGTTTAAAGAGAATGGAGTTGCTTGTTCGCTATTTGGATAGGAGTAACTCTGTGAGGTAAGTCTGTTATCTTTAAAAGCTGTTAAATACTGCGACGTTAATGGCTTTAATTATCTACAGTAGGCTGATAACACGTGAAAGTAAGATGCGCGGTTAGCCTAACAAATTAGGCATTTTCTTTGAAGTAAGAAAATGTTC
Organism: Typhlichthys subterraneus; assembly: GCA_027564835.1. Lineage (NCBI taxonomy): Eukaryota > Metazoa > Chordata > Actinopteri > Percopsiformes > Amblyopsidae > Typhlichthys > Typhlichthys subterraneus. The sequence goes on along the minus strand of JAODUH010016615.1, from coordinate 25,114 downwards.
ACTATCCAATAGCCTAGGCTTGATGAATATATGCTAATATCATACAATGTTATTTCTCGTTTTATGTTTTGAAAACAAAAAACAGCGACATAGGCCTAACCTATCAAATAACCTTTTTACCTTTTAACCCAAGCAAGAGGAAGAATGTTGACCAATGCAGTACATTGGACTTTTAATAACAGTAAGCCTACATATGGATGCGTGTGTATTCTCAGGCTCTCATTACACAAAAGTGTAACAGAAAATAAAGAGAATGTGCATACTGCAATGAAAAACTCATCCGGATCTATAAGTTAATTGACCCTGTCACAGTTTCACTTCTGTTTCAGTTCTGTTCATACACTTTCATATTGGCCAACATTTATCCAAAATTCTCAATTTTGCTAATATTCAATGCCTTGGAAGGTGTTATTCTTCTTACGTACCTCAATCCTGGCATGATGTGTTTTGTTTGATGTTTTTATATTTAGCTCTCTAATGACCCAGGACCCATTCAAAGAAGAGACCTTGAGAGATGATCTTAGGTACTACTTCATGAGTCCATGTGAAAAGTACAGGGCCCGACGTCAGATACCATGGAAACTGGCAGTGCAGATTTTGAAAATCATCATGATCACTACACAAGTAAAGCTCTAGACATTTTCTAAATTCCTCAAATCTAATATCTATTAATTTGAATAAGATGTGGTTAAAGTTTACCAAAAAGAATATGTTAGAGTTCTTTCCTCTCTCTCGAAGCTCATTCTGTTTGGCCTCAACAACCAGCTTGTGGTGTCCTATAAGGAAGAGAACACCATGGCTCTGAAGAATCTCTTCCTGAAGGACTACAGTGGAGCAGATGAAGATGACTACAGCATATCTGTGTACACACAGCAAGGGGTCTATGACAGTATGTTTTATGTCCTGAATCAGGTAAGTGCTCTTTGTGTAGAGCCACCACCACAATTCCTACTTTTGTTTTTTTTGTTAGCAATGTAATACACTGGACAAACATAGGTGGACAGTAGACACCCCTTCTAAACAAACATTTACAGTACAACGTGGCAGTAAGGTGCTCAATGTCTGTATAGGATGCCATCTCTGCAACAATTACTTTAACATTTCTGCCCGGGTCAATTGTATGTGCTAATATTATGAAGTGGATCTGTCTGGGAGCAACAACATCTAAGCCAAGAAGCGGTAGACTCCACACACTCATGAGTGATGTGTCGCATGCTAAAGCACATAGCTTATAGTCTCGCAGAGCCAACCTTTACTCGCACAAAGTCTGGGATACATTGTTGACTATTGATGCACTCAAAACAATTCTTTCAATTAAGGAACATATCTAAAATAAGAGCCCTGGTGTCTAAGGTTGAACTTGAGATGATCATTCATGCTTTTATTTCATCTCTGTTAGAATATTGCAACAGTCTTTTTACTTGTCTGAATAAGAAAAAGCTTTATCGCCTCCAGATTGTTCAAAACTCTGCTGCGAGGCTTTTAACACGCACTAGAAAAAGGGCACATATCACACATTAGCTTCACTTCACTGGTTACCAGTGCAATTTACAATGCATTTTAAAAATGTGGTTCTTGGTTTAGAGCCCTACAAGGAGAAGCGCCCCCTTACATCTCGGACCTGATACAGCTGTGCACGTCCTCTCGTAGTCTTAGATCAACAGGTCAGAGATTTCTAATTGTTCCCCGTACTCATTTTAAGATTAGAGGGGACCGTTCTTTTCAGGCTGTGGCACCTAGATTGTGGAATGCTTCCTTTCTTACGCTACTTGGATTCGGTGGAAACTTTTAAAACACAGTAAAACTCTTTTATTTAAAGAAGCTTTTAGTTAGACTGTAGGGTGGTGAGGCCGGTCTGACGTGTATTTCTGTTCGTTTATTTGCATTTGTTTGGTTATTTAATTGTGTCATGTGCTGTCATGTATTTCCTATTGTTGTGTATTCCTCTATAGTTGTGAAGCACTTTTTTATTAGATTTTTATCTGTGAAATGTGCTATATAAATACATTTTACTTACTTTACTATCTGCGTCAAGACCCGCCTACTTGACAGGAGAGGCATTTTGATTGACATGCACAATGACCAACTACATAACTCACTGACCAAATTGGATGTTGTAAAAAAGTTAAATAAGTAGGCTATCGTTACTGCTTAAAATAAATGGAAAGACTGAAGTTAGATGATAAAACACTGCACTACTAAGGTATGGAATTACGATAGGCTTGCGTTTGACAATGTTAACAGCCAATGAAAATACCTCACTTGCGGAAAGTGCTTACAGAGGTGTATATATATCAGACGTTCAGCACGAGTTGCTAATGTGATGTGCTAATGAACAGAAGAGCATGAGACCACATGGCGTGCGGTGTAATGGTTGCCTTGTACCCAAGCTGTTCGTGAACTCTGACGCCCATGGTTTTGGAATGGGATATGATATCCATATACCTATAGTCTATGTATGTGACCAGTTATAGTTGCCGGAAGATTGTTCCACCATTGTGGTGCCAGGACAGAAAGGGTAGCTTGTGGCAGTTCTCTGTACTGCAAACACCAATGTCTTGAATTGAATGTGGGCTGCAATGGGGAGCCAGTGAAGTTCTTAGGAGGGGAGTTACATAGGAGAACCTGGTTATGTTTGAATATCAGCTGGGGCTGGGGCATTTTTAACGCACTGTAAAGGTCTGGTAGAGCACGTTGGTAGTCTGGGTAACAGGCAGTTGTGAGGAACGACCTGATCTGTTCCTCACAAGGGAAAGGATGAAGCCGTTCCCTTGTGAGGAACTGCTTTATCCTTCTACATTCAGAGATCTGAGTTGAGATCTGTGTGTCAGATGGAGGGAAGGAGAGGTAGATTTGGGTGTCATCAGCATAGCGGTGATAGGGCTGAGAGATGTAGTATACAATGAGAAGAGTAGGCTCCCCCAAGTACACAGATCCTTGGGGGTTGACCCCTGTGCTGCTGACTGAGTGAACAGGGTTTGGACAGGCATCCATCCCAGAGGACTTGATAGGAGCGATCTGTCAGATAGGACTCAAACCAGGAGAGAGCAGAGGGTGCAATCCCCTACTCAGCTAGTGTTGGCCCTGGTAGCTCACTGTGTTAAATGCAGCAGCGGGGTCTGATGAGATGGGGACTGCTGAGAGGGAGGATCCTCTGGCAGTGTGAAGGGCTTCAGTCACTATGAGCAAAGCAGTGATATGCAGTCATCACCATGCAGAAAAAGTGGTGCTGAATATGGCCATTGGCTTGCTCCAATGTCTCCTTTGATTGGCTGCTTTGCCTACATCACCAGTGCTTTAACACTGCTGCAGTTTAAATACAGCGAGCCTAGTCAAATGTGGTGAACTAGAATCTGTAATGGTTCGTATTGTAGTAATACTGCCGTTGAGTTCTTGCTGTCCAATAATTGGGTTCTTGTTTGTACAATGAGAGGCAGGGTGTACAGTAAGTTAATAATAAGCACCCACTAGGCTAAATAAATAAATAAAATTGACTTAAATACTTAAAGGTAGGACAATGTTGGCTTTTAAAACCAGGACCTTTTGCCTAGAAGAGAGATCATATGACTTCTTCAAGAGTAAAAGGTTGTAAAATGTTGCTGGTTTCTCTAAACTCTTGCCAACAGGAATGTTTTGCTTTACCAAAGGAGAATGTGTTGTTTGTTTTACAGTACAGTAATTTGAGTAAGCTCTCTGTGGGCCCTATCACGTATGATGAGGATGAGGATGGGAGCCTTCTGCCTCTGACCGTCTGCAAGGAGCACTACAAGAGAGGCGGTCTGAAGATCTCAGATGAGGACTATGACATAGATGCCCAGCTGGAAAAAAGTGAGAGGAAGCATTAGCTTGAGCTTTGTGTTTCCTCCTCCAGCGTATGAAATAAATATTGACGAAACATCATGTGCTAAGAGAGGAAGTTCTGCCTCCATTCCGTAACAACCATGTAGTTTTCAACTGTAAAATGAACATGTAGAAACACGATAATGTATACATTCCCTCCCTGTCAGCTTGCATGTCGCACAATCCACAGACCGCAGACCAGTGGAGAAATGAGAATTCATCGTTCTTTGAACTGGACTTCTACAGGTAAACATGAGTGTCTGGCCCATGCTGTAGGTGAAGGAGAGTCATTGTGTGTCATTTAGCTCTTTCTTTTACACTGGATTTACGCTGTGGAATATAAACTACTCCAGTCCAAAGACAGGTTGAGGTCATGTTTTCTTTCTCTCTATATTGTTTGACATCAGGTCTGCATTAACTATAGCCTTTCCTTCCCTGTTCAGACTTGTTAACGTTGAAATAAGCTTTCAGCTGAAGGGAATCAACCTACAGACTGTGCGTTCACGTGCGTTACCTGACTGCTACTCATTCTTTGTCACGGTATAGTACTCTTTGTGATGTTTTTCATGAGCAGCTACACAGTGGATAGGAGAAACCTGCTAAATGTACCCAGGCAATTTCTTTTAGATAACTGTTTTTATAAAAAGGGTAACTTTTATACATAGCTGGTCCGTATTGTTAATGCAAAGATAAAATGACAACATTGAGTACCGTGGTGTTGTCCTCGTCTCCAGATTACGCTGGACAACCAGTGTCACAGTGGGATGGTGAAACTATTCCTGGACACGGAATCTCTGAGCAGTTCCTGCAGAGACTGGAAGGTGTCAGGAACAGGTACGGCGTTGTGATCCTAACCTGAATGACTATCGCCACATTCACACTTTGTTCAACATCCTTGTAGTGTCATTTGGGTTGTAGTCTTTTGTAGTTTCAAGCATACTGGCAATTCCATAAGAAATATATTGAGGAGTGTGCTAATTTAATTAGAATTCAACCTTATCACGTTCAAAATGTTATTAGGCGTGTTTTATCTCTCAACCTCCCTTCTGGTGGTCCAAGCAGATAAAACAAGCGTTGGGGATGATTCGACTTCTGGGATTGTCGATGAGCTTGTGCTTTTATCAGCGACAGGACAGAGGGTGTCATGTGAGAGATGAGACTGCTCACACACCGTATCTGTTTCAGCCCAGAAGAACACATTCTACCTCCTGGTGTTTGACGGCTTTGTTATTCTGGTGTGTATCGCCTCTGCGGTCTTGTGCACGCGCTCCATCATGCTGGCTGTTCGACTCCTCCAGGTAGGGCTGTCTGGTCTCTTCAGCCACATGCTTGCAATGTTCCCTTGTCCCATTATTAAAACCCCATTATGCTATTCCTTTGAGCATTTATCAAAATGTAGGCTGCTTTTTTGTTTTCCCCCCACTGGAGAAACCTGGACAGTTTCTTTTTTTTTTGAGTGTTTACAGTACCTCATTTACAGGTAGGGTAAGCGATGCTTGGGATCTATTGTGTTTTTTTTTTCCTTTTTTTTTTTTTTAAACCAAACAGACTGAAGTTTCACCCCACACATTGGGCAGAGATTGCTAAGGACGGAATAGACCACAGGAGTGTGATGTCACTTTGAAGTTGTTTGATAGACACAACCCTTTTGGGTGAAAACAAAGTGTTAAAATTGACTGGCGTGAGTAGGAAAATGTTTTCACGTTCCTAAAATCTATTATGTCCTGAGCCATAAATGTCACAAACACACCCACACATTGGTTCCCCTGGTTAGTAGGAAAGGAGTGGGAAAAGACCGATTTTATGGTAACGGGCTATTCAGGGAAACCTAGACTCAGTTGGCTAGTATGTTTAATAAAAAAAAAAAAAATTTATTTACATCTCAGGATATGACACGACCTTCAGCCATTGACTGGGATAAAAGGACACTGCCTACCAATACAATACCGCAAACCTTATTGAATTACCGACGTCTACTATCAGTTGACAGTGTACTTAATATACCTCTCGTAAAATGTAATTTCAATTTAACTTAAACCGTACTTATTTAATTTTACCTCCATTCAAATTAGTTTTGTTTTCACCCAAAAAGGGGCGTTAACCATAAAGTGCCAAGATTATTGCGCTGGTCTGTATGTTGATTGGTGCGGTGTGCATTAATGTGTTTTCATTTACAGACCCAGGTCTGTGTAGAAACACCAGATTATTTTACAGTGCACACAGAATATGACAAATTGTGGATTGTGAGGAGATATTTGCTGAATTTTACAAAATATATATGGGATTTAAACTTTATACTACACCTTTTTAATGTGATTTTTGATTCAGGTGTGATTCTGTGATTAGGGTTTATTTACTTTACAAGTACTTGGTGGTCATAACATTTACACTGTCTCCCTGTCATTACAGAGATTCTCCAATTACTTCAATGAGACGTACAACCGCACCATGTGTGTGGATGACCAGAAGGAGTTTTTAAATGGCTGGTATGTGCTGGTCATTGTTAGTGACCTCATGGCCATAGTAGGGTCTATCTTGAAGATGGAAATACAGGCAAAGGTAATGTCAATCCCATTAAGGGACCTTTAGAGTTTTCCATGATAACTTTTATTTATCTATTTATGTTAATTTAGTTTAATGCGTGATCACAGCTAACCTGTTGGGGAAAGAAGTTTACAGTTTTCCACAAGCCTACTCTAATATAAAATTTTACCTTTCTCTATTACTGTAATGTATTGATAAGTTGAGCAATAAATATAATGTCTGAAATGGTGGACTTCAGTTAAATGACTGAATGTAGACCTTGCAAAGAGCCGTTTACTTTAACCTCAGTGTGACTTCTCAGTCAGTCATTTTACTGCTTTCGTGTTACTGGATGTGGTCCAGATTGAATATTTACCTCAATATGGACCCGGGTACAAATGACCCCTCTTGTGTGCTATCCTCAGGCCAGGGTTAGTGTTTGTAAAAGGCTACTACTATCAGTCTTGTTTGCATGCTACCAAGGTGTGTTTTCACAGTCGGCCTTTGCTTTAGTAGAAAAGTAGAGAATGTAATAGAACTGGTAGTTTTATTGCACCAAACTGTATTCTTTGCATCATTCTACTATGATGCACTGACCAATTTGACATGGTAGTTAGATCACAGAGAACAACATTTGTGTTACTTTGTTTTACTTTTAAATGTAAAAGGACAATTTCAGGCAACTTCAGCCATCTGGTTCAAATGGAATTATTTACAAATGCTATTTGTCCAGGGAGTGACCCCAGAGTAAGAAAACACAAACAAATGTCTCCTGTGTCCCACTTAGAGCCTGACAAGTTACGATGTTTGCAGTATCTTCCTTGGGACATCCACATTAATGGTGTGGGTTGGGGTAATCCGTTACTTGGCCTACTTCCAGAAATACAATGTAAGTTTGTTCCCTTTCCCCACGTTGCATTTTTTGGCTTTTTGACAATTTGCTAGGGCACTTAACTGCAAATATGTGTCACAACCAACCACACACCACTGTACTCGCCATTTTATACATGTTTGCGTCTTGTGTTATTGAGTATATTCATATACTAGCCCTGCCACTTGTTAATAGTCTCTCAGGTATTTCCTAAAGCCTAATCAGCCCATATGTGTGTCTGTGTATATATACTGTGTGGTCCTGTGTTAGTTGCTAGTTAGTTGAGTGTTGCATGTGTTCGGTTTACCCTGCCTGCTGGATTACTGAGTCTGAGCCTTTTGGATTCATTGCCTGGCTGTTGTCTGTTTCTGCCTTGTTCTGCCGCTATTTGTTTTTTGGATTACATCAGTTTCCATGTGTCTCTTTTTGAGTCCTCTAAGCTGAGTTCTGACAGTATCATTAGGACTACCGTAAAATAAACTAGGATGCCTATCAAAAGCTGTGCAGGTAAATAAGGGATGCAAACCAATAGAAGATCCACTTTGTGATAGCGTGTGGTAATTCTCTCTTGCCAACTCTCAATAATGTCCCCTGACTCTGTTTCTGGCTGCTTCCTGTATCTCTAGCTGCTGATTCTGACCATGAAGGCAGCGTTTCCCAAGGTGCTGCGCTTCTGCTGCTGTGCTGGGATGATTTATCTGGGCTACACCTTTTGTGGCTGGATTGTATTAGGCCCATACCACGAAAAGGTGATTGCCTCACTATTGCTTCATTACATGAAGTAATGCTACGTGCCTTCTCCTGTTAGGGCAGCAGCATGATGTTATAACATCTTTTATTCTGGCACACCTTTCCTAATCAGGGTTTGGTGAACATTTGGCCTCATTTTTAACGGAAGTGTTTCTATAGCCACCAGGTGGCAGTATTACTGTACATTTGAAACTAAAGAAACCAAGGGCAGCAGCTTACCATGTTTGAAAGACAAAATATTAACCGACTATATATTTTTGTTTCCGTGTAAATGCATTACTTACTATTATCCAGCAAACAGTGGGTGTCTAAATAAAACAGATTGCAGGTTAACTGAGCTCACCAGTGTTTGGCTAGGGGAAGCCTTGCTGTCCAAAATGCATTTGTTGATAGTCTTAACTTAATATCTAGTGTAATGCTCTTGTTAAATGACATGAACATTTACCAGCCATCAATACATATACAGTATAATGCACTGGTTTTTCAGTTATGATTTCAATACCTGTTCACAACTATTACGGTATTGTCTAATGGTAATGCAAACTCCCCCAGTTTCCATTGCTACAGTATCACAATCAATCTATCAATCTAGGCTGTCACTATATTTACATTGCAGTGACTGGGGGACTGCCCTGTAATGAAAGCCTTTTCCTCCCTATGTGTTTACTGTAAGAATCAACAGGATGCTCCATGGCCTGCCAAACCACGCGTCCGGCTGTTGTGTTTATGTTATCTGTCCTAATGTTCACATCGCCACCTGCTTTCCCCTCCCCCTTTCACTTTGACAGTGCTTCCCTCTCTTCCTCACACGCTAGATGTCTTGCGCACACTATTACACAGCCCACCGCCATTACAATTAGAAATTGTAAATGGAATGTAAGTCGGCTGGGTATAATTTTGTTGGTATTTAAATATTGTCATGTCTTTGTGTATTTCCACACCCTTGTGTAAACAATGTTTTTCATTGAGTTTCATCTCCCCCCCCACACATACTAACACACACACACTGTCCCTCGCAGTTTGAAGGGCTGAGTCGGGTGGCTGAGTGTCTGTTCTCCCTGGTCAATGGAGACGACATGTTTTCCACCTTTGCCCAGCTGAAAGACAAGAACACGCTGGTGTGGCTGTTCAGCCGTGCCTACCTCTACTCCTTCATCTCCCTGTTCATCTACATGGTGCTCTCCCTCTTCATTGCCCTCATCACGGACGCCTACGAGACCATCAAGGTACTATCCACAGCTGAGCTTGAGACCGCGGTGATGTTGTCGTCAGTGTTTCTCCAACTGTCGGTTGGGACCACCCATGTGGGTTGTGAGGTTGAAATGGTTTTTACATTGGCAATTCAAGTGTTGCTGAACCACTTCATCTCGCTGGTGTTTAAACATAATGTATGTTTGTACTACAGGGGTATGTCTTAAATCTTCTGTCTGTTCTGATGCTGTAGAACTTCCAGAAAGATGGATTCCCACTGACAGACCTGCAGAAGTTCCTGAGGGAGCACAATGATTTTCCTACTGAGGACAACTGCCACATCACCCCAGATGTACAATACCCGACATTCGGCTGTTGCAAGAGGTATGTTTGTTGAACTGTTATATCACTAAAGACAAGTCGGTGAGATAACCTCACCTCCAGTGTTCGAATTGCGCTGAGGTGGGGGGGCATTTATGTGGTTATGTTGTACCTTTGACCTGTCAAGGGCATGATGTTCCAGGTGCGCAACCGGGATGTCTTCTGCTAAGGCCCTGAGCCTACAAGCACCCCTGACCTGGTGTTCCACAGGGTTCTGTTCTGGGCCGCTTGGACAGATTATTAGCCACTATAATGGTATCTCCTATCAGATGATGCAGATGATATTCAGTTGTATTGTATCACTGTCGTTAATGACCGAATTAAAACGCAAATTTCAATGCTTCATTTCGGTTCGTGCGGTTGTAAACAGAAAGCATTTGGTCAGAACATTTAATACTAAAAATAAGACCAGATATGTATTTTCTTGGACTGGATCACTGGAACCTTTTACTGAAAGGAGCCCTTGAGTGTAGAGCGGTCATGGCGATCGCACATTATGATGTGAGGTAGGCTACTGTTAGCTACGTTAAACATGCTTAAAATGCCTAAAGCAAAAGGTTAAAAACATATGCACCGATCAAACGCCCTGTCATTCTAATTAGAGTGGCGTTAACGATCATATGCATATATATTTACCTGTAATGTATGCCGGTGCGCCAGCAAAAGACATTCACTCGTATACCTTTTCATTCTTTTAATCTAGAGACTGTATCCACTGTATAAGATGTCACGGTAAACTACCTAATGATGACGCAGGTATGCGTTGTTGTCCATTCTATTTAGCACCAGAGGAAGAAGTACTTGACATTCACACGTTGAGTGTAAATATCTTTTAAAATAAAAACAACAAATCAGTTTGTATAGGCAAACTATTGTTAATCTTAAGGCTAAATTAATCTCAAAAGACAAAGTTACATGGCTTATTGTTATCAATAAATCCTGTTAAACGGACGTTGGCTTGTAAAAGTGTAAACATGACAAATTACAGCGCTTGTGGCTAAGGAACCGTCAACAAATTACTATGAGTGACAAGCGCTATCGGCTTAGGAACAGTCAAGAAATTACTGTGAATCATAATAATTTGAATAATTATGAACAGTAATGAACAAATGACTAAGAACCGATTGAGGCACCGTTTAGGAACCGGAACCATTTTAAAAGTAGCGATTTGGAACCAGAATTGTATAAAACCCAATCGATACCCAGCTCTACTGATGAGTACACCCAACTGGCCATTATAAATGAATGCTTAGATGCTGATAAGATCTGGATGCCTGAAAAATACCTTCAGTTAAATGCAAATAAGATGAAAGCTCTTTTAATTGCCCGAGTGTACTGTTCCTATCATTAAGCAACATATGGGATCGTTAAGGCCCATTTATACTCCAGTTCTGTAGGTATGTGAATTATATGCAAGCAGCATTGCCAACATTACTCCACTGCGTACTTTGTCTCAACAGATATTTCAAATCTACGTCCACTAGGTGGCAGTCCGACGCCTCTGATTACCTTTGGTGCGCAGTGCGCTCAGTACTTCTAGAACTGCCAGCTAGCTAGCTAGCTAACCTGCAAATTATGAACATAGTTTTCTAGCTTCATAAGCATACAATTTTGTTTTTTTTTTCCCCAGCGAATCTCTTATTAACATCAATGTTGTGCTTGTCAAACAGTACTAAAAATTGCAATATTTGCTGTCTGTACAACCAGGTTGGTATACAGCAGGGCTAATCAATTCCAGTCCTGGAAGGCCACTGTCCTGCATGTTATAGATGACTCTCTGCTACAACACGCCTGATTCTAATGACCCATTATAAGTCAGAGAATTATAACTCGTTTGCCGTAACATTTACGTTCATCGTTTCACTCGAATCAATATTGTGCTCTATCTTGCACCCGGCGTAACAGTGCTGCAAGTGTCTTTGCTAGGGTGTACAGTGCAGCGCACAAACATGCAAAGGATTTAAATAGAAAATAATTTGCTGTAGTAGACCATGCGCTTAGATGGGTTAGTTAAAATAGAGCCTTGTGTCAGAACACCTGTTATTTATTTCGAGACTATAAGGAACTTGTGGGTTAGTGGTCATATGATGAGGTAAATAAGGAAAACTTCACTAGTGGATAGTGTGTGAGATACAAATTCAACAAGTTACTGCGTGCACACTTGTAAAGTGTCTCTAGTCGATGCCGTAGGGCTGCAATCCAAAAGTGAGTTTGAGTGGTTGACAGCTTGTTCCGTGCATTTCAGTTCCCCATGCTCATTCCTTTCTTAATGACTCAATCAAAGTCATCTGGGAGCAGAGTGGAGTGACATCCATGGTGCGGGTTGGACTGCCCATATGTGGTCTGATAGCATTGCAATTAGTGGTGGGAGCTATGCAGACACACCCAGGGATTGGCTGATTACAGAGAAACTGAGGTTGCAAGCCCTTGTCCCCTTGCCTGAGCTACGTCCCGGACAAACGATCGTTGGCCAATATTGAGACTCTAGCAGTGTTTGGGATTCATGAGAAATGCGCCGTGTTGTTTGCTGAGCCGGACACAGCACACTTTTCTTCTTTATGAAAAACCCTTTTAAAGAAATGTGTGATGAATACATTTGAACAGGTTGAGTTTATTCCCGATTGTCAGTTTTTCTTGTCATTTCTAATATTTTGAGGTTTTGTCAATATTCTCTTTAGTGAGTTTTAAAGCCTTTGCCTTCTATTGTTAATTATATTAATGTGTTAATGTTTATGGTAATGTATTAAAATGATGCCTCAGGTATTTAATGTGAAATGAATATGAATCATAACAGTTACGGCAGAAAAATGGCTTAATGTAATTCTGACTTTTCTTCTTGGCAGGCATTATGTTTGGATGCATGATGTGAAACAATATGTAATGTAAGACTCAATGTTGACTTGCGTTGACGTAACAAGTTCTGATTTTACAAAAATGCATTAATTCTGAGACGTGTTGCAAAGTGGTGTCTGGTGTTTCACTGCGTCTGCTTTATACAAAGTGAAACCTCGTGATGAATAATGCAGCTTGCTGTCTGTCATGGTTAAGTGACATGACATCACAAACGTGGGCAGGTCCATGTTGCTGCTGTTCTATCACTAGATTATCCTGAAACACACCCACTTATATAGCCTGCCTATTACTGTCCTTGGCAGAGACCAAGGGACTTCACCCTGATCTCAAAATTTCAGACCCTTTTTTTTGTTTGTTTAGCCTTTAAACATGTGATAAGAATACATACGGGCAACACGGTGGCCCAGTGGATAGCACTGTGGCCTCACAGCAAGAAGGTCCCGGGTTCGAACCCTGTTTGTCGTGGCCTTTCTGTGTGGAGTTTGCATGTTCTCCCCGTGTCTGTGTGGGTTTCCTCTGAGGTCTCTGGATTCCCCCACTATCAAAAAACATGTCAGGGTCACCCTCCAGCCAGTGCCGTTGACCAGCGACACTGGCATGTGTGACTAATAAAACATCTCTGGGCATAATGGCTTGTCCACCTGTGTCTTTGCAGAGTCTCTGAAAATGATGACATCATTCTTATCAGTTGAGGACATTCCCTGCACAGAGGGAGCCTGGAGCCTGGAAGGTGCAGATTTCCCTTGTGCAAAATATTTAGTGTACTCAGGGGAACGTATCTAGTGCAATATAGTATTTCTGTGAAAACGTTTTAAATGATTATTTGTTTGAGAGAGCATAGCTTGGTTGGCAAAGATTGAGTGACATATATGGGTGTTGGATACACCCAGTAGGGATATATAAAGTATAAATAGAGAAAATATATTTTGAAAAATGTAATTGTTTTGTGTAAGTTGGATTTCCTTGTTAAATGGTATATTGTTAATTAATTAAAAACGATTGTTCATTCAAACTTAATTGTATGCATCTTAATTTTTTTGTTTCAATAGAGATGTTGTGTAATGCACACATTCATTTAATTTCAGGGATAACTAAGGTAAGACGATGTAGACTACCAAGACAATTATTCCAGTTCCAAGTCTCAAATTTATACTGTATATTTAATTATCTAATACATAAAAATAAAATGCTATAGCACGAAATAAATAGATGCATAGAGTCAGGGCATAGAGAGTGCAATGGTGTGGGCGTGTGGCCATCGCAAACTACGTAGGAATTCGCTCCGATATGCAATTTCGTGGGCCACGCCTGCTACGTCACCGGCTGCTGTTGTGGAGGAGCAAATCATTGCCAACAACTTCTCACAACTATCCTCGCTCTCCGCTGTATTGTAAGACCTAGCCGCAGCACAATGGTGGAAAGAAATGTGTTAATGCCGTGTGGAATTACGTCTTCCAACTTTTAGGGTATTGAAATAGTCTGCTGGCTGACTGCGTGTAGCATACCTCTACAGGTAAGCCCACCTGAGCACAATATATTCGCTTTTTTTTAATTTCATTTTAGAATCTGCTTGTTGCATAACACTTTAAGTTGCGGTCATGAATATGATTGTAGGCCTCTGTAAACTTATTTTGTTTACCGTAATTATGAACGTAATTGTAGGTAAACGTGGTATACATATTTGCTTAACATTTGTTGTCTATAGGATAGCCAGCCTATAGGTAAGCTACAGCTTGGCTATACCTATAATCATGGGGCAATTAGCCTACCGGGAAATCTGATGTATAGACTTGATAATATGATCAACTACTTGTAGTGTAATTTGTCTTAATGTCATAGACCCAGATTATTTTCTCTTTGGTCGTGTAATGGAAGCTTGTTTGAACTCACATTTATGGTGTTTTGCCGTGTGATCTCCTTATTTCAGTTATGCTTGTACATTATCGTTTTCAGACTCAAAGATGGCCAGGCAGAACGCGTGCCATTATGACGAGTTAATGGGCTTCTTCTACAACAACAGCAAACAGAAGGATGAATGGGACTCTACCCAGCTCATCCTGGTGCAAGTGGTGGGCTCGCTCTTCTGCTGTTTCATCCTGGTCTCCAATGCCATGGTCATAGCTGCAGTCATCACAAACATGAAGTTCCACTACCCTTTTTACTACCTTCTTGCCAACCTCGCTGCCTCAGACTTCCTTGCTGGGATTGCATACGTGTACCTCATGTTTAACACGGGAGATGTGTCCAGAAAGTTGACAGTTAAGGAGTACTTTATACGCCAAGGTCTGTTAGACGTCAGTCTTTCAGCTTCACTTGGAAACCTTCTGGTGATAGCACTGGAGCGCTTCATATCTGTTATGAGCTGGAAGGCCCACAGCAACCTGACCAAACGAAGGGTGACCTTGCTTATCGTGCTGGTTTGGGCTATTTCCATCTTCCTGGGGGCTGTGCCAAGCCTGGGCTGGAACTGCATCTGCAGCTTGCAGAACTGCTCCAAGCTCGCTCCTATCTTCAGCAGAAGTTTCCTGATCTTCTGGTCCGTGTCGAACCTTGTGGCGTTTCTAATTATGGTGTGTATTTACACAAGGATCTACATCTACGTAATAAGGAAAACGTCACTGCTGACACCGCACACCAGTGGCTCCATTATCCGCAAGAGAACCCCCATGAAGCTCATCAAAACCGTCATGGCTGTGCTAGGTAAGTGTCTGAACGCACACTTAATTGCGTGTGCTTGTATCTTTCTCTTGGCCAAGTAGTGATGTAGTTCGCTGTGAAAAGTCTCTTAATACATTTTCTTTTTCTATATGTCTAGGCTAGACGGATCAGCTTTATTTAGGTGTGTATTATGTTGAAACGGGATATGATACTAAGAATGTAACACCTCCTTCCTTAAACCTTTATAGTGCTGTAGGTCACATGAGTGTCACTGCCAGCCTTGGGTTAAAGTATTCAGTTTGATCCATATTTTGGGTTTTTGTGCTGTTGTTGTTCAGAATGGCCGTGCGGTTCTTTTGTTTTTCTGGGTGCTAGGCTGCCTTATTAAAGCGGCTATGTGGAACGTATTGTAGGAGCTGTCTGTGTAATTATCTATTTCTGCTAGGACATGACTCCTTACTGTAGTCTGCACCGAGATTGCATGGTCTGTGGCCTTCACTGAAGAACACCCCACCCCCCCCCCCCTCCCCACAACAGGGGTTATATTTGAGTTTTTTTTATTATTTTTTTTAAAGTGTACAATTGCTCTTAGATGCCCCATGGTCCCTTTTTCGTGAGGGTAATGCTTTGCGCTGGTGTCCATCTCAGATTTCCAGCTGATTGTGATACATCCATTACATTTATTGGGCTATATTAAGCTTAGTGAAATATGCATTTATACTATTTACCTATTGATCCATTTTACTTATTGATAGTGTGGAAATGTTTGAAATTGTATGATCATAGCACCAGTGCATACAACAGCAAAGTTTGCATGTAAATGGAAAAGGAAAAACTTTTTTTGGAGCACAGTGCAGGCCTATTGCGTGAAGTAATCAAATGAAATGGTTACATAAATGTCTAACCTATTTTTTGTTTAATTTGAATAAAACTTTCAGCCTGCCATTTCATTTATAAATGGATAAATAATTCTTAACATGGCGACAAACCATGTAAAGGCTTGGCTATCCTGATGTATTTTAATGTACCGAGATATGCATAATCTTTGTTAGATTATAGTTCAAGACTCCATCACAAAATGTCTTGTTGAATAGTCGCTTACTGCCTAACCAAAGAGCCACATGTGCTTGCCTTGAAACATGCTTGCCTCCAAGAGACAGATGTATTTTTTTTTTTTTTTTTCTGTAATAAATTACAGGGCACAAAATTAGCATTTTAAATGGTGGACATGCATCATAAACTGATGGTGAAACCCCATTTGAATCTTTTTTTTGTATGATAGAGAGGGAAAATGTTTATATAAAAAGGGAAATATGCTGTGTAGTAGATGTCATGTTGTCTTGTTTTGAAGCAATACTTGGCTCACAGACAAAGGCAGCTGACCAGTTAGTACTTTCCTTTGGTCCCAGACCCATCCTATAAAATCCCCATTGAAGCTGAACTATTTGTCTGTGCTCTTTTCACCTGTTTGGTGTAGATATCATTGTTTAACATTATGGCAACTCTTGAATATGAATATCGCTACGACACAAGTTCCAGGTCGCGTGACGCATGTTGAGGCCTGTTGAAGCTCCACCCCCAAATTGGACACGCATTGCCTGGGATAATGTTGTGTGGTGTGGTCTGCACCACCTTGTTTGTGTTTGCATTTACAGGCTGTGTAGAAACACCAGATTTAGTTATTCAGCTCTTGCACAGAACAGACAGCAAACAGACTGTGATGACATATTCACTGAATTTGGCAAAGTGGATTAGCATACAATCGGTTACCCACCTTTTAAGCAAAGCATTCGTCTAACTGCATGTGAAATCTTCCCTTTAGGTGCCTTTGTGATCTGCTGGACTCCTGGCTTGGTGGTTCTACTGTTGGATGGGCTCAACTGTAAGAGTTGCAATGTTATGACCTTCAAGCGCTGGCTCCTGCTGCTGGCTGTCCTTAACTCAGTCATGAACCCCTGCATCTACTCCTACAAGGATGAGGAGATGTGGACAACCTTCAAGAACCTTCTCCGCTGCGTTTGCAATGGCACCCGCCGTCAGAGGTCGTTGAGGGCCAACGCGAGACCTCTAAGTTCTGGTCAGGAGATAGGCACTAGCCTGCCACCCTCCGACGAGACTAAGAGTGATGAGAAGAGGGTGCTCAAGAGCTGACATTGAAAACTGATGGTGTTCTTTTCTGGCTGGACCTCCAGCTTGATGAAAAGTTGGAAAATGCTGTTCTTTCAGTGGATCTCAGCACACCGGTTGTCCTCAGGGGTAACTGTATGGTTTAGTGGTTTTAAGAGCGGCTCTAGCAGGACTGGGCTTTTTATGTGTGAGTGTTGAGGCCTGATCTCATCCCAGTATACCTGTTTCAGTAGGTTCCAATGGCTTATTCTGAAAAAAATGCAATAATGCATGCCACCAAAATGTTAGTGCTTGTAACCTTTCCTAATGTTATTGGGAGGAAGCTGGGACTTAATTTAGTTTGACTCATTTTACATCCGTGTGAGGAAACTACTGTAAAAATGTATCTAATGAAAGATCCTAGTTAATGTAATGCTTAGCTAATGGGGCAGCAATACAAAGAAAACGTATACTAACTGCAGTAATATATACTGTGTGGTGACTGAAATTATTACAGAAAAATATCCGCAACCATGCTTGTTCAATGACATCACTCGACCAGGACCACCTGTTGTGTATTTTTCATTTAAGAAGGAGGAATTAACATAACCCAGTTTTACAGTCAAACTTGTAATGTCAATTTACAATTCCTCTTTTGTTGGTTCCTATTACACATTAACACAACTATGCATATAGACTTGATCCCCAGAAGAAGCACTTCCTTAAGGAAAACTGGTTCTTGCAGGGCATTGTCATCCTCTCTCACTTGCTCAGTGGTGGTTGTGGCTGTGATGTAGGAGCTGCTCACCTAAGAGTGGAACTGTTAAAAAATAAAATACATAAATGAATGGTTGCAACACACTGGAAATAGGCCGTGTATGACTTACCTGCAGGGATCATACTGTAAGACGTGACTGTATGAAATCAGCTGGAACACCACGCCCTATAACTTTTTTTTTTTAAATCTGGAGATCTCTAGTGATGACTCAATACAGGGTCAAAAGACACTCGTAAACAGTATGCAAGTTTAACCACTCCAAAGGAAAGCATAATCAAGTCAAGGTGGTTTCTACATATTGTGTGCGTGTAAAGAAACTCAACTTTAATGTCTGTGGTGTTCTTAACTACATTTTAGTATTTATTTTTGTAGCATGTGATAATGATGACAATGGTACTGTAGTTTTATGCTGTAAACTGATATCACCGTAAAAGTGTAAATCACATTCTACCCTGTTTCTAGATAATTTTTTTGATCTGTTTATGGATTCTGCACAGTTTAGTAGACCCTTTTTAGATTAAACAGTATATGTAACATTTCTTTCTTTTTTATGTTCTGTAATAGATGCCAGGCATACAGTAAATGTTTCTTTACTATTATAACTGGGTTTTACCTCATCAGGGTGTTTCTACTGATAAACTGACATAATTGATTTGATCAAAACAAGTCTCCCAAAGATGAAGACCTGGTGCTAAAGATTGCATTTTCTCAAGAAGTTGCACTTATTTACTATATTTAGCTTAGACCGTGGGTGACCTTGGGGAACCAAGGAGTCAATTAAGAAATATACTTGACATTTGGGCATATTGGAAGTTATCTGTAAATCAGTCTGAATCATTTGTCAGCTAAAAGGTGAATGGTTTGTTCTGACAGAATATCATAATAGAAATTAGTGTAAATAAATCGTTTTTAATTTACATCTGATTAAATCTTTCACCAAGATAAAAAGATCAAAAACATTATAGTAAGCAAAATTTTAACATTAGCGCTTTGTTTGCACTGCAACATACTGTATATCATGTAATTAATTTGATATGAATGGTGCTGTTTATAACTGGTAAATGCCTGGCATTTCTATCAGTGAGTGAAGTCAGGGTTCCAACTGGTGATGAAATTGATGGAATATAATGGAATTATAAAGTCTATTTCAGACATGTAATGTCAGGGAATTGTATAATTGTTTTGGTCGAATTACGGAATATCATGACATTTTATTTGCCAGTCAAATAATTTTGTTACTGGACATTATATTACAGTTTGAGAATATGTACATGCCTAGTACATATGCTAAATATAATCAGTTTGTAATTGGATATCCATTTTGCACATTGTTTTGGTGGCCTGTTTTTCCATCCATTATGCAAATGCTAATTGTTTAATACAATTTTGCTTATAATGGACAGCATTATATATTGATACTACTGTGTTTGCACTCAAATGTGTGAATAAATATTTCAGGGTCATGCCAAAAAAAATTTATTTATACAGTTATAGTGTATAACAAAGCAATCAGAAAAATATTTCTGAAATACTGAATAGCTGTGGTGGAACTGTTGCTGTGTAGTTTTGTATTATATCAATTGAAAATGCGCTTAAAGTTGTGGAAAAAATATATACTTTTGATATGTTGTGGGTTTTATAACTTGTGAAAATGGTACCAAGTAAAAAAATATAATTATAATCGCTATTTTTGAGAGTGCACAAAATAATCCTGACCAATCGGGTGTATAATTTCTGACTGGTCAAATGAATGAGTCCATACTACAACATGGTTGTCAATTGTGCCTCGCAGTGGCAGGTCAATGAGCTCCAGCGGCAGGGAGTAGTGGAGGAGGGTGTTGTTTCTTTAATCTCTTTTATATAGCGCTCAATTCCTACCTACAGCAGGTTTAAGGTCTTTAATAAACAAAATATCTCTTCATATCACTTACGGAGTTGCAATTACCTACTAGCTACAGTATAGGCCTATAATATTTTCCAACCTAACTACCTGCGTTGATGTTTTAAGCCTTCCTCAAGCTCAGACATGTCGTTTAGTGCCTATTGTCTGCATGGAGATACAGCATTGTTAACATGTCGGGACTGGTTTTACATGCTTTCATTAAAGGGTACTGCTATAATACAGACAGCCGTGTACAGTAGACTGTTCTAGCAATATACGCAGTAATTATGCCCGATTAAAAACACATGGTCAGGAACAGCCTTTTTGGTTATTTAAAATTTCAGGAAGGTAGTCCAAAGAAAAATATTGGTATGGTAGCTAAAAATGTAGTATTCATATGCATTATTTATCTCCATTAATACATAATTTAAAGGGCCAGTTTCAGAGACATGAATTAAGCCTATAGACTAAATACTTTTTCAATGGAGAGCTTCATTGAATTTACTTTAAAGTTTTGGCCGTGAAATGGGCCAAAACTGAAACTGAAAAAAGCTTGATATTTGAACTTTATGAAAACAAAAACACCTTCCTCCAACGCCATCCTCATTAGCGCCACCCCACACTTTGGAAACACATTGCGAAGGCAACGCAATTGTTGTTGTGTGCGGTCTGCCCCACTTTGTGTTATATGGAGCCAGGGCTGTGTAGAAGTAGTACCATGTTATTTTTTTCAGCACACACACAAAAGAAATATTGCAGACCATGAGAGATTTTTGGTGAATATGACAAAGTGTATCTTACAATCGCTTACTATATCTTTAAGACCTCATACTAACTATTGGCATAACCTGTGTTATGTCAAGAAGCACACAGGTTTAGTGTTCTATGGGTTGACTTGTCAAGGTGAACTGAAACATTTATGGAAGAGTCCCCTCTGTATCCTCTAGTACTGATTGAAGAGCCTCTTCCACTGATTGGACAATTATGAGGAGATGGTAGGGGACACACAAACAAACGTGTGTGAGTGAGAGAGAGAGAGCGAGCGAGAGACAGTCATAAAAGCACACTATGGGGTCAGGTCAAACGAGGGGGTTATTGTGCACACACAGAGCCAAAAACACTCACATTTGGTCACTCACTTTGTTCAGCACTACAACCAGTGCAGTGCACCTTATGGCTCTATGGACTGTAATATTCTTCTACCTGCCTCTCCTTTTGGTAAGTTGGTAAGTTTATACCATAATTTGGAAGGATGCTTGATGTAATGGAATTAGTTGAATGTGTAAAGTCAGTCTGTGACACGAATACAGTGTTACATGGAAATTGACGTTTTCTATAATGAACACAGTATAGCGCTGAACATTTCTGAATGCTGTGATTGCGCATGGGACTCCATTGCTTTTGTTGTGGTGTCAGAAACACGTGTGGTTGCAGACAAGGCATGCTGTTGCTTGGTTTGCTTGCCTGCAGTAATTTATCTAAGTTTCCATTCTGAAGTGAGTTTAATCTGATTTGAATTATGTAAATGTTTTTTTTACTAGCTTTACTTTTTACTTGTTGACTTGGTGAGCTTTATTTTTTTGGTTACATTAACAAGCTGTGCATGGAACTGTAAGGCTGTATCTCTCTATATGCTGTGGAATTACAGTACAGTATTATTGATGTACTACCTTAACTGTAGATGCATGGCATGCACACATCTGGGTGTTTATGGAAATACTTTAAATAGTAAACTATCCTTTATTTCCTGCAGAGAGTGAACTGCTGGCATGATCTGGATAACACAGAGTATGACTGCTGGGCCATTGATAATCCAAATGACTTCAACATGATCAGCTGTGGAGGTATAGGTCCTTTAAGATTTTGAACACCTGCTCAATATTTGAATGCTTAATGATTTAAGGCTATTTGTTGGCCTACAAAGTAGTAGAAAAGTGGGTATAAATATGAAACATTAAACAATGAAATATTGTTAATATGATTTGAACACCCATTGGGAAGCAACTTAACCTCTGTTTGCAATATGAGGTCCTAGCTGATTCAGATATGTGAGTGCTGTGTATGGATGTGTGTGTGTGTGCGTGCATGTGTGTGCATGTATGTGTGTGTGCATGCAGGTCTGGAGATGGCATGGGTTCAGCGTCCTCCAGAGAAAATCACCAATGGAGAAGAGTTTAATGTTACCTACACTGTAACAGCCTCAGATTCCTTTTACCAGTATGCAGTCAGGAACAAGATATTCCACTTCAGGTATGTGCTTGTAAACTCTGGATACGACCATGAATATGCAGCATCAGAAAGCGCACACACACATTGAATTACGTATTGACACATTGCGTCATTAAAGTCCCCACACAACCATTCCTTCATTCTGTTGCAGTTGTGTTCCAGTTTCGTTCAAACATTCAGTTGCTGTTGCGCTTTAAAAAAAATCATGTCCTAACCTGATTGGCTGTGTGAGTGGAGCAGCGGAACAGGTGGCTGGTTTTCCACTTCTGACTTCACACCTCTGACCATAATCAAATGCCACATTGATGACTTAGGGCCAAATCTGACTGATGGCAAACATCTTTGTTCATTTGTGTGCATTTATGTGTTGTAGTTACATATTGTACTATACGTAATGTTGACATGCTTGTCCAGTGATGCGTCTGAGGCCAAAAGCTTCTGTGATGACCACGAGTGCCCATCAAACTGGAACAGTGCCAATGAGTTGAACTGCTGTGTGTACCATGCCAACATTCACTCCTGCCCTCTGGGCCTCATGGTCAGTACTGTGGCAGCCACTAAACCCCTTTCACTTCTGCTTTCTGACTTTCACCAGTGGTGTGTGCACACATCATGCTTTTCCTCAACAGTTCTGTCATAGAATGAGGAAATAATATAAATTGTGTAATAGGCATATAATAATAATAAATAAAATAAATTATAATAATAGTGCATATTAGTGTAAATTAATTTGTCTTTAAAAGGTTTTCTCATGTAGCTACTGTATACATTTTATCTTAAATAGACAGCAGGTTTATTTCCCATACAATCATTACACTTCACAGAGGCATGGGGGGATATGTGGCCCTTGGATTCCTGACGATGGGAAGATAGTGACCCACACTGTGTCCAAAGCAGGAAAAATGTCCCAGAAATACTGGACTTCAAAGGTAAATTATATGTTTTCAGTACATGAACCTGTAACTTGTAATAGGGGTTCTCGCTTTGCCAGACTGGTGTCTAACGATGAATGTTTTGAATCTGGTTTCGTTATTGATGCTGTAGCATTCCATTTAGGTTGTGCTAATACATGTAGGAGTAACCTCCGTCATCGCCCACATCAAGATAGGACAAATGCACGCAGCGCTGGAGTCCAAGGTCCTTGTTGTCAGTGCCCAAGGTCAGTGTTGTTATATCAGTGTTGGCAGCTTAATCAGAGAAATGACTGCAATTAATTTTTACGAGGTTGTAGTGAAGGATTTGTTGCTGATTACTTTGATTGTTCTGAGACATTGTTGACAGCACTGTTTTCTTGCTACTGTACTGTATGTGCTCAAACCATGATATATCATTGTCATAGAGTATATAGGTCATGTTATATTGTTAGGTTGACTTCCTGTGTGTGTGTGTCTCAGTGTGTGGGGACGACGTGTGTGAGTTGGAGGAGACATGTCTGAACTGCCCAGCAGACTGCGGGGTCTGTCCCATGTCTATCACCATCAAGGTGGCTATAGGACTGCCTGTTGCACTCTTCTGTGGTGGTTTCATTTTCACTATAGTGGTGAGACATACACACACACATGCACACGCACATGCACACGCACAACCACACATCTGACTGTGTTTTTTAAATAAATTTATTTATTTAATTATTTATTTATATTTTAAATATTGTTTTTATTCATACCTTAACCAACATCGCCCACATCTGGGTATTGGTGATTTCTTTTTTAGGAATGTTTACAATTATTCGCTCAACTTTGTGTATGTCATGTGGTACTTTCTGCAAAACTAATTGCCCCATGGGGACAAAATAAAGGGTTGAACTTGAACTTGAACTTGATCTTTGCTTGTCTTGGTCATTCAGTGTATTTTGTATCCTACTCTATTCTCTCTCCCAGTGGCTCCAGTACCAAAAACAGAAGATGTTTTGGGATGAAAGCTGGATCATCAACTACAAAAACATAATGTTTGGTAAAGTGTCTAATACTGTCTATAGATAAAAGCATTTGTCCCAATATTTTACTCTATATGTGTCTCTAGACTTTTACTTGTTTTATCTTTAAAAAAATATGTACATTTAAAATTGTACAAATAGGTTGGCCTGCAATCATATTATTTTATTTTTGAAAATGTGTTAGGGCTGTCAGACTGTATTTGTTAAAAGAATTTAAAATAATATTTGCACAAAGATGACATATCTTATATTATATGATAAAAAAATAACAAAACAAATAAAAGGTTAAATACTGAACAGGTAAAAATGTGTGATTTATTAATTGCAATTATTACGTAAAGTGTGCGATTAATCGCACTTAAATCTTAATAGTGTCTGACAGCCGTACTTCTAATCTATAACAAATGTAACAGTAACAGAACTACATTTTCCTTCATCAAAAATAAAAGTGTATTCATTTTTGCTATATCATAATTATTATGTGTACTACTTGAAATTGAATATTTTGACCTTTGACCTCAACAGGTAAAGTGTGCTACATGGGCTTCTGCAGTACCACAAGTCTCCAGCAGGGGAAGAGTAACTCCAGCGTCAGTCGCACTACGGACGTGACTGTGTGCACCGCAGTTAACACCACCTTTAAACATGGCTTTATTCAACCAGGCATTTAGTAAGAGTCTCTCATTGACTTACAATGACATCACTCATTGACTTGGATACTTTCATTAAGACCAGAGTCATGTGAATGTACTAGCGCTAGGCTAGCTAGCATTTTAGAAATGGTCTTTTAAACATATTTATTTTAATTATATAACTCTAACTTCAAATAGCGATGGCAGGACAGTGGCAGTGAAACACATCCAGAAGAAACATTTTACCCTATCTAAAACCATCAGGAAGGAGGTGAAAGAAGTGAGGTGAGACATTGTAATTTATGGTTCATGGTTTCTGTATTTAGGAAATGGCCTAATTTAAACTATTCTTAGCCAATTTTATTATATATATACATATTATAAATTCCCTGTCAGTATTACATTACTCGAACCTCAGATTGAGGAACAACAATGCGGATTCCGTCCTGGTCGTGGAACAACGGACCAGCTCTTTACTCTCGCA
>JAODUH010016604.1:0-26865 GCA_027564835.1 Typhlichthys subterraneus | reverse complement strand
ATTCCGATTTAATTAAATATACTATTGTTTGACAAACGACCTGGGACACTTTATTGGAGCTTTGATCGTCTCCACCAAAAATAATATGCAAATTTCTGCTCTCGTTCTCCTGTATTGAATTTATATGTGTGTCCATAAGTGTGATGAAACTTATAAGAGATATCATATTCATATTCATATCATAGTCATATTGTACTTCAGAAAAATAATAAATTGTATGTGCCCTTTTGGAAAACGACACCAGCTGACTACATAGCTGGATGCCCCATCACTCAAGGCAGGTTTAATTAAATAATATTTCTATACAAACCAGCCTTGAGTGCCCGGCTTTGGACCTTCTAATGCCATTTTATGGTTGTAATTGTCCCCTTTTAATTTATAATTTAACATGTCTCCACACCTACTAGGCAACATTGAGGAGACAACCCTACTTGGTATTCCTGTTGCCATGACAGCGTGTCAACACTGTCGTCACTAAAAAGGCGTTCACGTATTCACATCCCCTTCCCGTTGACCCCCCGGTGAACCGTGGTTACTCCTGACCCCCCGCTGACCTTGATGTAGGCCCAGGAGATGGGCAGGATGGCGCTGGAGCCCCAGGGGGCGGCGCTGATGGTGCCCAGGGAGCAGCTGGCGTTGGCAGCCTCCATGAACACCACGGGGTGGCTGGGCAAGAAGGGGGCGAGGTGGGCCTTCCTGGAGGGAGAGGGGGCAAGCGTCATTAAGTTACACAATATCTTCTTCACTCTCTGCTCAGGACGCCATTACTACACTATATCTCTACATAGAAAATAGTATTTAGCTTCTGTATTAATGTTTTAAATATAGCGAGGAGGACCTTCTTAAAGACGAGAAGGTTATCACAGAGTTGTATTTTCTATCAAATTTTAACGTTTTCTAATGTTATTATTCCAAATTGTTATATTTACACCATAATACATAGTCCAGCATCTGCGTGCCAGCAGAGAACCACCTCAAAAGACTACTTGCGTTTGTCCGCAGCGAACTCAAAGCAAACTGAAAACTGTTTGCGAACGGTTGCCTTCGTTATTAGCCGTTCGACCCCCCAACATGCCTGGCCTTCATGTAAGCATCCTTCAGCAAAGATATCTAACCCTTACCTAAGATGTGTGCAACAATGACTATTATTGTTAAAAATTAAGAGGGGGGGGGGGGTTTAGAAAGAAACCTAAACTCAGCACCTAAATAAAAGTAATCTAGTCCTCTGTCCACCCAACATTAACAGTGTAATACATAACTACTTACTAATCTTATTAACTAACAAATTGATGAAGGATCTCTAAGAATTGAGAACATATGGCTCTTACACTCCAATGGGGCCCATGCCTGGTCCCCCTCCACCGTGGGGGATGCAGAAGGTCTTGTGCAGGTTGAGGTGAGACACGTCAGAGCCGTAGTCTCCCGGACGACACAGGCCCACCTGGCAGACGGGAGAGAGGAAGAGGTTCTAACAAAGATTCTATAATGGTAGAGAGATAGAGCATTGTACATTTGTAATGATTCCAATAAAAGCAAGAATGGAATGCTTCTGGTCTCTTAAGTGGGCATGTCACTAACAGCAGTTTGCTGTTGGGGCTGACTTAGACAGTGCCCAGACAGATCTACCATGCATGGCCTGAAACAAAGTCACTTTTACCCCAGAACAGTTTGCTGCAGAAATACCATTGTGGCCTCAGATTGATCGTACTGTAGATACATGCAATATACTCAAAATACCCATTAACACCCCCAGAGAGAATACTGGGCAATAGTATGGTGAAATTTGTGGCTCTCCCTATTGACTTGCATGGAACGCTGGGTCGTTCTGGTCTGCATAGAGGGTGAAAAGTCCCCCCCCCCCCCCAACAACTTCCACTTCCAAAAGTAGACTGTGGAATTGCCTCTGTCTCTGTTAAATTATATTCTCTCTGGTTCCAACATCGAGGTCAGACGTCAAGTGCCTGGTCACCTTTACATGTCTGTTACATGACAACAGCAGCACTTTTAAGAGGTTCTAACATCGAGTTCAGAGGTCAAGCCCCTGGTCACATCTACAGAACGTCCGCTACGAGGAATAGACAGCGACTACCTGCAGGTTAAGGTAAACAGGCTTCTGGAGATTTATTGTGGAGAAAAGTTGTATTTGATACACAAATCATTGATTTAATCCATCTGTCAGAACCTTTAAATGAGTTATACAGTAGAAGTGTCAATCAACCTTTACAGCAAATTAAATAAAACAATAAAAAACACTTTAATTAAAGTAAAATACATACAGAACATTGAAAGGTGCCAGTAATACCCCTTCAATTGACCTGCCACGTTACATTTCAGCGGTTACGTCACATGACCCGCTGCTATCAGTGCAGTACAGAAGGGCTGGATAAAGCATGCCCAGCCATTGGCGGAGGCAGCGCCCTCATTTGCATATTACACACCTCAAAGGTCAATGTCACCGTGCTCACATTGTGGAAAACATGGGCAGAATAAACGCTCAGTCACAGAGCAATTCCTCAGTCTAACGCGCACACACAGGGTTACCAGTCAAGTCAAATGTCAAATCCCCTAAATTTCACAGGACTAAAAATCTGAATTTCCATGATCTACAGCAGGGGTGGGGAATAATGTTTTTGCATGTTATAGATGTCTCCCTGCTCCAACACAACTGGTTCAAATGAGTGGGCCATTAGAAACCTGATAACGACATTCGTTTGAATCAGGTATTGAGAGCAGGGAAACATCTTAAGCATGCAGGGCAGCGGCCCTCCAGGGCCAGGGCCCCCCACCCCTGATCTACAGTATAATTAATAGATCAACAGGTCACCAGAACAATGCCTGTGTAAGGACAGAGCATGGCACAACTAAAATTGAATCATGCTGCAAACCAAACTCCCTGATATTTCATGAGAAATAACATTTTTATAAAATTCCAACTTTCTATGTTCGGAGTAGAGGTTTTTAAAATTCCACGATATTAGAGAAATTCCATGACCGGTTAGAACCCGGGGACCTTAGGACTGCGCTCATCGACCCAAACAGAGGGTTTTTCGGGTGCCCGGGGCAACGCTTCCATCCGAGGGAAAGCAGGGAGGGAGCTCTACCTGGGCGTTCATGTTGGCACCGTCCAGGTACACTTGGCCCCCGTTACTGTGGATGAGGTCGCACACATCCCCGATGTTCTCCTCGAACACGCCAAAGGTGGAGGGGTAGGTGATCATCATGGCTGCCAGGCTGGCCTTGTGCTTGTCCACCTGTGGGCGGACACGCAAGATCACAGTCACGGTGAAGGCAGCGACACACACCACCAGAATCGGTCATGTGACCTAGCTTTAGTTTGACTGACTTCGAGAACCAGTGGAGAGCTTTGAAATACTTGAGGCGGAGTTCCGAATTGATCTTACCGACATCATACTGGTACAATAGCTACGGGTGTGGTTTAGGCTAAGGATGGCACAGATATGATACTGAGGTCGGAAATCGGTTCAATACTGGCTTAAACAGCTGGATCGGTATTGGTGACAATTGAACAGTTGCAACCGATCCATGGGGCTGATTCAATTAAACTAATTTACACGCGTAGGTCTACTGTCAAGCATCAGCCATGTCTAACCTACCCAGGCCACACTATCAGCAGCACGTTTCTACAATGCATCTAAGTCCTAAAATAGAGATTGGCTGTCATGTACTTTGCAACTTAAACCAAACCACCAATGCATAAATCAATGACAACATTGTAATAGTTCCTTATATTAATATATAGCCCATGTTACATTATGTTTTACAGAGTTAGGAAAGCAATGTTCAAGCCTGATGGTTCTTTACACTAACCACGATTCCCAGTCTCTTCCTCAGTCAGTAAAGAATTTGACACTGGGATCGGATCGTACTCTGTATCGACCAATTCCCAAAGTGCAGGTATCGGGACTGACAACATTGGATTGTGCCATCCATAGTTTAGGTGTGACGACAGCGACTTGAAAACAACAATTACAGACAGATGGTTCATCCAATCAACTGCATTTATTTATGCAAGTATTTTTTGAAGTGCCTGCCCTTTTCAAACAGTTTCGATGAACGACTCCCCACATTTGTGTACACTAATAATACATTTGGTGAGCTTTTCCAACCTTCTGGCCTCAAAGCACTGTACAGTATAGCTTCACATTCACACCATAGAACTATATAATATTCACACACCGATGGCGATGTCAGCCATGCAAGGCTCCACCTGACCACCGGGGGGAGCATTATAGGGTTAGGTGTGTTGCCT
Source organism: Typhlichthys subterraneus (assembly GCA_027564835.1). Taxonomy (NCBI): domain Eukaryota; kingdom Metazoa; phylum Chordata; class Actinopteri; order Percopsiformes; family Amblyopsidae; genus Typhlichthys; species Typhlichthys subterraneus. The sequence continues at coordinate 22,595 of JAODUH010016604.1, read as the reverse complement.
TAGCAAGGTTCGAACGATCCCCCTGTTGCCCCGCTCTACCCACTGCACCAGCGACTATAAGCAAGTGGCGTTGCCCTGGGGCAGGTGGAAGCCGTTCTCTCACCAGGGCTGTGAGGTGCGCCAGGTCGATGTTACCATCCTTGTCCACTTCCACCACCTGCACCTTCATGCCGGCCATCTGAGCACTGGCTGGGTTGGTGCCATGGGCCGACTTGGGGATCAGACACACCTGGAGCAGGTGGATTAAAATAAATATCCCTGTTAGCATGGCTGTTAGCATAGGCTGAGAACTACAGAGAATATCACAGATACCAGAGAGAATATCACACAACTGCTGGGGTTCAATAAGACCTTTTATATATATCCATGCAGCATAAGCGATTTCATCAGGATGAGGGACGATTTATTTAGCGCATTGAACACCTAGCGACTGCAACTTTAAACACATTTTTAACCCTTCACATGCGATGATGAGTCAGTATGAGAATGAGTCAATATTTCTGTGTAATTTGATGACTAAACAAGCATTACAGGGGTTAGCTAATTGACTAGCCCAGCCCAACTAAAAATTAGTAGGCTAACAAGCAGGCTGGGTTGGGTCCCAAAAAAAGTACTGGATTATTTTTGGAGCACCAAAAGATAGTGGCATGTGAGGAGATACTGTATTTGGTGAATTTGACAAAAAGTGTATTAGCTTACAACGGCTGACTATACCTTTAATTGAAAGCTCACTGCACACAAGCAAAATAAACACTTTATTTTGTGGGGGAGAGGGGGGCGATTCAAAACAAGGTAAAGGTTTAAATCCACAGAGACTGTAGCCAGTGTTCATGTGAAAGCAAAAACTTAACACGCAGGTCGCCGATTGATTTTTGATCCTTATTAGGGTGACCGTTTTGTTTTGCAACGTGGCGACAAGAGGACAAGGACGGCGAGACCTGCAGATAACATCTGCACACGACGGAGCGGTGGCTCGCCGCTGTCAAAGTCTTCCAGGCACCAAATATGGGATCTTGAAATCAGGTAACCCGTAGGGAAGCATCTGAAGCCCCATATTTGGCCAGAGGGCTGTCCAAACGCTATTGGTGGACCTTGACTGCTTCACAGGATCAATCGACTATCTCAGATGTGCTTGTATAAATAAAAAAATAAAGAATAAAAAAAAATTAACTACAGTCAAGATAAGAGTGTTTGGGAGTGGAGGTAATTGGCGCTCTGATATTTATCCTATGACTGCGTTGAACTAGTTTCTAATCAACCTAGTACAGAATAGCATGTATTCCTGAAGCTGTATTAATCTACAATGGCAAAACAACCTGCTCCAGCCTATGGACAATAAAACCAGTGTTCAGGATCTCTAGCTGATATGATTATGTGCATTTTAGTAAGAAAGAAAGCTGCATGTCCAGATAACAGCCCTGTAATTACCCCCATAATGTCTGAACCAGTTTCAGACCTCTAGACCGTTGATCTTTGTAATGATTCAAAATGCTTGCCAGCGGATTGGACTGCGGCATATGACAAATCCATTTACAGCAGAGATTTAAATATTACAGCATATAGCACAATATCAGCTATATAGTTTGTAGTGCCAGCTAACCTGACTATAATTTATAAGGGAGCTGCACTGGGGCAACGCCAGCTAACCCTGACTGAATGACTGACATACATAACTGTATATCAATATCCAATCCAAACATATTTTAACTACTTGCATTCTAAGTAGTTAAAAGTACTAAGCACTTCTGATGGAGGGGTATGAAGTTTCTGAAGCATGGTAATCCAGCCAGAAGAGGGTTAATGTAGGTGATTTTTAACTCTAGTCAGTACAAATGGCTCCTACACAGCTGATGTTCCGACTACCTCTAAGTGCCTCTGCACAGGAGATTGGGAGTATTGGAGCTCTCTGCTGCAAGGAAACCAAACTCACCATTCTCTGGGTTTCTCCCTTTGAGTTCAGGTAGGCTTTTATAGCGGCTAGGCCGGCATACTCCCCTTGGGCACCGCTGGAAGACAAGGTGAAAGAAACGCTGTTCACACAACCCCCTTCTCAGCAACATGCAACCCAATTGTTTATTTCTAGGTGACACCATTTGACTGAGTTGGGCACTAGTATCGCCAGCATATATGTGTGTGTGTGTGTGTGTGTGTGTCTGTATGTGTCTGTGTGTGTGTGTGTGTGTGTGTGTGTCTGTATGTGTCTGTGTGTGTGTTGGCCCTACCTGTTTGGCTGGAACGATACGTTGTCATAGCCTGTGATTTCACACAGGTCCTTCTCCAGCTGTCTGAAGAGCTGCTGGTATCCCTCCGCCTGGTCCAGAGGAACAAACGGGTGGATGTTGGCAAACTCCCTCCAGGTTATGGGCTAAAAGAACAAACAGTTAGCGATCAGGTCTGGGAAAAGAAAAGAAAAATGTATATGCAAATAAAATAATGTAGAGGCGTTTCGAACATCACCAACAATGGGCCTCAATCACCAACCGTTCTTAAGAACAGATTTGTTCTTAAACCCCACTTATGCAGTTTTCAGGAATATTCTGGGATTCACCAATGTTATCTTATTTGGGATTTGTTCTTAGAACAGAATCTACGCACACTCAAGAGCACTCTTACTCACAATGTTGTTTGCGCAGAACAAGTAGTTATATCGTTTTAGTCAGTTTCAATTTAAAATGTTATATTTGTGTTCTTTATAATTTTGTAAATAATTATTTTCTTTACGTTACACATAATTATATGTGCGTTTGTTTGTGTTACTAAATACACAGTAAACTTACACTTCTACTCATTTGTGAAGCACTTTCAATTGCCATTGTGTATGAATTGTGCTAGGCGTATATAAATAAATATGCCTTGCTTTGCCTTCAATTCACATCAATTATGTTAACCTTGCCATCCAATAATACGTGATTGATGACGCTATTTATACACCCAAAGTATAGCTATTTCTGCAGACTAGGACACCACACAATGGCGTATTTACTGCTGCTGGAAAAAGTTGCAGATCGTGCCCGAAGGAGGGAACGCATCCTCTGTGACCATATTTATTTATTTGCAGAATGACGAGTACCTGTTGGGATGCGTGCATCTGCCATCTCATGCCCTTTTATGGGACATGCCTATGCTAAACAGGACCAATTTGCACAAGCATTCAATTCAACCTGCAAACAATTCTGCTATTTAAGAAGACATCTTGAATCAGATGTAGACTTTTCTTAGGAACTTTAAGAATAAATTTAAAAAGAAACTTAAGATATTGGTGAATAAGGCCCAATGTTGTGACTTACAACATACTTGTTGAAACAGTGTCCAATTTGCCCTACATCTTCTGCCAGTAGGTCTGGACTGCCTGCTTAACTCACCATGAGCTCAGATGAACTGTTGAGCTTCATAGTGCAGGAGCCCTGTGGAGGAGAGCGGAACACGTCAGCAAGCTATCATGGTACAGGCTCACCAAGCTAACAGCTTTACCAAGCTATCATAGTACAGACTCACCAAGCTAACATGGTACAGGCTCACCAATCTATCATAGTACAGTCTCACCAAGCTAACAGCCTCACCAAGCTATCATAGTACAGACTCACCAAGCTAACATGGTACAGGCTCACCAAGCTATCATAGTACAGTCTCACCAAGCTAACAGCCTCACCAAGCTATCATAGTACAGTCTCACCAAGCTAACATGGTACAGGCTCACCAAGCTAACAGCCTCACCAAGCTATCATAGTACAGTCTCACCAAGCTAACAGCCTCACCAAGCTATCATACAGCCTCACCTAGCATGTTTTTGTATCATGACACACATCCTGTACTTTGTGTAATTCTTGGTTTTGAAACCAGTATTTCAACAAATCCGATACATCTTTTTGTGGGGGACACAATGTCGAGCCTTCAGCCATACAGGCTAATTCAATCAATACAATTGGACTGTACAAATAAGCTAGATAGCTTTTTTCAAGTCACTTGTGAAAATATTCACAAGTGCTTATATTATATGAGGATATTCATGATAACGGACATTCACCCTGATACGATTATCGTCAGTATTTTTAATCACAATATAAACGATAATATCACATATCGTCCCATCCCTAGTTGTGAGGTCGCAAGCCTCTTGCCTGCGATATTAGTTGGTTGTGTGCACATGCAGGACTGACCAGGGGAATCATGCTGTGCACCAGCGAGATGTCCTTGTTCTCCAGGCGTTTCATGTAGCGCACAATGTTGGTCTCCGAGTGGTGGCTGTTGAGAACGACATGCAAAACATGAGCAACTGACATTCGTTATGCAATGTCATTTACATGATCATCTGTTTTTTGTTATTTTTAAAAACAGACTAAAAAACAGACGTTATCAGTGCCATGCTCGTGAACATTCATCAGTATGCGTTTTCTGTGTACTTGAAACCTCCTGACCTATTGAAGACGGCGTGGGTGAGGTATTTGCTCGTCCTCTTGAAAGGACTTCCCATAATCCCCTTCACCCGCTCACCCATCTTCTCAGCGATCAGCTCCTGGAAACATAGCCACAGTTTTCACCACAATAAGATATCAACAAATATGAATTCAGATGAAAGTCCACCTGGCAAAAACTTGCAATTAGCGATTCAAATTATTCATTACATTTCTATACTGGGTTCACTACCACTGCAAAAAAAAAGAATTTCAAGAAATTAAAAAAGCCTTGTTTCTGGGATATTAGTCTTATTTTTGGTTGAAAAATAAACATTATCTTATCATATATTGCATTAGAAAATGCATCTAATTTTAAGTAACTGTTTCTAAGTGTGTCTTAACAAGACATTCTAGCCAGTATTGAGCTGGATTGAACTAGTAACAAGCTACAATGATGGCTTGCATAACATGCCAGCAGAGGTTCTAGACTGTTTTCATTATTTTAAGAGTAAGACTGCTTAAGTTCTCAATTTAAGAATCCTGTGAAATTATGCAAATGTGTTAAGTCATCTATTTGTATTCATTGTCATATGCTGTCAGACTATCACATTGCAACGTAGTCTAGCTGTTGGACACTCAGCCTAAAGGTTGTGAGTTATATCCCTGGAATTGACCTAATTGAAAATTTGCTTCTTCACCATTACCTAATTAATAATTGTATGCTATGGATTAAAGCCTCTGCTAAAAGACTAAATTAACATTTGAAGGTTAATTTCTATATTTCAGTGGCTAGACCTTTATGCTTGTTTTAAGAATTATTGTCAAGCAAAACTGGTTTACCCCATTGAAAGATTATTTTGCTCAATAGAAGATAATTTGGTTAAATGTAAGAATATTTTGCTATTTTCTAGTAGGTCTTTTTTTTTTGCAGCGCATTTCAACTTTATTGCAATTATTTCTAATTGTTCCCCATACACATTTTAAAACTAGAGAGGACCGTTCTTTTCAGGCAGTGGCACCTAGGCTGTGGACTGCTTTGCCCCCTTTCCTAGGCTGCTTGGATTTGGTGGAAACTTTTAAAACACAGTTGAAAACTTTTATTAAAAGAAGCTTTTAGTTAGACTGTAGGGTGGAGAGAACGGTCTGACGTGTATTTCTGTATTTTGCTTTTGTTTGGTTATTAATTTGTGTCATGTGCTGTCATGTATTTCCTACTGCTGTGTATTCCCCTACGGTTGTGAAGCACTTTGTGATTTTTATCTGTGAAATGTGCAATATAAATACATTTTGCTTACTTACTTACAATGAAACAGTTATTTGTCACTGAATACAAAGTCATATTTTCCAAAACAATAACAAATTATTTATTTAAAAACTCTTTACTATCCCAGAGATATCAAGCACAACACAGAAGTTAATTAAATGTATTAATACGGCCACAACGTACAGCGGATGATTCACACCCAAACACCCAGAGAAGGTCGTCCAGGTCTCGCTCAGTCACCGTCTCGTCCAGAGACACGCCCAACTAGAGAGAGAGAGAGAGAGATATATTAAACAGTGTATTCCATCTTATGTTTCAAACAAATAAAATAGATTTTTGTTTTTACATACAAAATATAATCCCATCAATATTGACCGGAGAGAGAGAGAGAGAAAGAGAGAGCGCCCTTAATTACTTTGCCTACAAAGCCCACGCTGTCTATCTCAGTGGGGTGTTAATGGGGTTGTCAGTTGGTCCTTCACCCCGGGTCCAGGCAGTTGGCCAGACAGGAGCCTCATCATACTATGGAAATGTAGCGAAAACACCAGGCGCTCCCGCCGCTGACACGCTGTGGGGTAGGTAGGATGCAGCGCAGAGGATGGAGCAGGAACAGATCGATGACGCAACGGAACAGAGACGCGCCCGGTTTGAGTCATGCGTAATGCATGTAGTGTGTGTGTGTGTGTGTGTGTGTGTGTATGTACGGCGCCTAAAGGCTGACACCAACATTCTAAAGTCGACAGTAGTTGGTGTTCTGAACATTTTAAAGACTGCACCCAACTGCCTGGTCCAAATTGGACAATAGACAACTGACAGTACCACTCAGACCTTGGATAATGTGATGTGAAAAACAGAGAATAACCCGTCTCAACTGGAAACAAGTCGAGACATTACGGTGCGCTACTATTGCGGTTGGAAAACGGCTTGCTGCTTTTGGCAAGTTGGGGTTTCTCTCACCATTCGCATTCCTACGTCCAGAAACTACAGCGAAGTGAAGTGAGTAGCTAATGGACAAAGTACAGAGCCTCCTAGACACCTTCACTGAGTGTGCACTAACATTGTACACGGTGACTTGTCAGGAGAACACACTCATATTGCGTTTGGTTGAAAAACTGTGCAGACGTTCCACAACTCCACAACCGACTAACACCAACTGACGCCAACTGATCCAACAGTCGGCATTAGTTGGGGTTGTCGCTGTTTGTCAGGGCAGTGTGCAAGCAGGTTTAGTGGGACATCCCTGGGGCAACCCCCCCAACCCCCAGGGCCCAACGGCATTTCTCACCACGCTCTCAGTGTAGACCCGCAGGTTGATCTGTCTCTGAACCGCTCTCTCCAGGATGTCCTTGGCCGCCACGCTGCACTGAACCTTCAGGGTGTCGAAGAACAGGTCACTGTGCAGCCTGTGACCCGCCCGCTTCAGCCCTGGAACACAGCAACTTCTATGGTAGTTAATTGGAATTAACAAATCACATTTTTACTTGTTACAAATTCTTTCCCCAATTTTAATATTTTTCACACCCATTCAAAAATAAAATAAATTGAAACATTTGCATAAAGCTGGCATATCTTAACATAATGCGAACAGCAGTGGGTGGAACTGTGGGCTGTAGTAGGTTGAACAACATTCACACATGGCTAACACAACAACAAAGTAATTGTTTGTGTTTTGCTGTACAGATGCACAAGATGATGGATCACCTCTGTCGGCATATAGCACACAATGGTTGTGTATTATCCTGGTGTAACCAGACCATATTTACTTTGTGAATACGGTCTGGCCACACTCCAATGGGAAGTGTTCGCAGTCGTTGCCTCCTACTGGGCGTAGACCTCTGGTCCATTTTGGAACTATTGGACAGCGTTTAAACAATCGGTGTTGTAACTGTTTTGATCGCCTCCTCTAGCTCTACCATCATTTAGAAACACGCTGGACTTCAACATCTCATTAATCCACCCTGATTGGTCCCCAAGCAGGGTGGCTGGAGGACCAAGCCACATTGCACACAAATGCAAACAGGGTTTCCAGACTGTAATCTCAGATAAATAAATTGATCTGAGAGCATAGTCGGGGAGAGCCAGGCTAGTGCGTATAGGCCTGTCACGAAAATTATTGGCCGATGCAATAAACAATAGTATTGTCAGAATCATGTAAACAATGCTGCCTCGCAGTTCATTTCCATTTGTGGGGCGGAGCTTCTGAGGGAGTTTGTTTTGATTGAGCTTGAAGTTATTCTCCACCTCTCGAAAATGACTAACTCTGCCTTTAAACGTAGTGCAATGTGTGACATCCAGTTATAAGATATGAACTTGCCTTCAGCAAGGATGAGGGCAGCTCCGTGAGTCCTCTCTGAGATGTGTCTGAGTCCCTGCGGACCATGGTACAAGGCAAACATGGCTGCCATGTTGGCCAGCAGAGCCTTGTGGGGAAGGGAGGAGAGAGAGAGAGCGAGAGAACAGGGTTAGAATACAGAAAGTAAGGGCCTGTGTCCACCAAAATGCATTTTAAGTGCTGAGAGCGCTTGTTTTCAATATGTAGTACAGGCCTGCCAGTGCACCAAGCGCGCTCCCAGTGCTTTAGGTGTTGAAACAGTGCTGGAATCGTCAATGTGGGTTCTTTTGTGTATCCTAACTAAGCTAGCAACAAGCGCTGGAGAGGAGCGCTCTGAAAATGAGGTTGTGGGCACTCTCGGAGCTAAAAATGTCTTTGGTGGACAAAGCCCCTAATAGTCAAATGAATTAGCAGACCTACCACCACCACAACAACACACACACACACACACTCTTGGTCAAAGAGAGCCACTTGGTTGTATATTACTTTCTGTCTCACACACACGCACACACACACACGCTCTGAAAACAGAACAATAGGAGCTTGGATTACACACAAAGGGCAATTATCTGCTCAGGACACTGCTGATACAATACGGTATCTATACATTGAAAATAATACTTTGCTGCTATATAAGTGTTTACAAATTGAGAGTCACACAGCATATCATTTACTCTTAGGTTTTCCTCTCTGCACGTTCGACTTTGTGTGCGCACAGCTACAGGTAAATCAACCTGGGTCACACCTGGGCAGTGCAGATGTTGCTGGTGGCTTTGTCTCTACGGATGTGCTGCTCTCTAGTCTGCAGGGCCAGCCGATACACTTCCTTACCAGCTGCATCCCTGCAAGGGAACACAATTAAAAAGGTTTGGTCAGCTATTAAAAGATAATTGTAAGGTTTCATAGCAATAGCGGACTATACCATTGACAATCAGAACAAATACAGGCATCCAAGTCTGGCTCGAACCCGCAACATGACTAAACCCACGACTGTCCCAGCCTCTTCCGTCCATTAGCGCCACGTCACATAAGCAACTCTGTGCAGAGTGTCTGATACATACCCATGTCAGCGCGACAGCACTTTCAGGAAGTGGTACTGTTGATTTTCATTAGCATAGTCACAAGTCTGTATCCGTAGTTTGGGTATTGACAGTGCAACAGTCTAGTGCAGTGCTTTATTTACCCATTTCAGTCTCTGGTTATTTTAAACAGCAACCGTAGCCTACTTATTTAACAGATTTACAAGACCTGCAAACAGCCGTGCTGTATTTGGGTTTTCCAAGTTCTACGTCCGACTTGGCCATTGGTCATTGTGCATGTCAATCAAACTTTACATAGTAATGGCTGGCTCTGCGAAACTAGCCAGAGCCGTTTACCAGAATTGTCAAGTAAAGGCTAGCTCCGCTAGACTAGCCAGCGCTGTGTTCCAGGCTTTAAGCCAAGTAAAGGCTAGCTCCGCTAGACTAGCCAGCGCTGCGTTCCAGGCTTTAAGCCAAGTAAAGGCTAGCTCTGCTAGACTAGCCAGCGCTGTGTTCCAGGCTTTAAGCCAAGTAAAGGCTAGCTCTGCTAGACTAGCCAGCGCTGATTCACAGTCTTTACGCCAAGTAAAGGCTAGCTCCGCGGGACTGCCGTTCACCTCACCTAGTGACGCCCACCATCCTGCCGGGCATCATCCGGACGAGGGCCTCCCTGACAGAGAAGAAGGCAGCGTGGGGTCCCCCGTAGCAGAGCGGCACGCCGAACCTCTGGGAGCTGCCCAGCGCCACGTCCACGCCGAACTCCCCCGGGGGGCGCAAGACGCACAGGGCCAGCAGGTCTGTGGCACAGCAGGCCAAGGCCTAGGAGGGGACGGAGGGAGGGACGTTGGTGTAAAACAAGCAACCCTGCTTAGCACTCGCACACCGGAGCTCTTATGCAAGGGAGCCCAGAGGTGCATTGAAATTAGCGAACAAGAGCTATATATTTTCAACCAGACAGCTTTCAGTTCACTTTGAGTTCAATGCGAACGCATGCAAACAGTCTGAGGATGTTGTCCATGGCAAACAAGCGTGGATGCTGGACTAACAAACATCATCTGATCTAACAATGGTAAATGGACTGAATTTACATAGAGCTTTACCAACCTTCCGGTCCCTCAAAACGCTTTACAGTATAGTCTCACAATGACACACACACAAGTGTTTCAGAATTCCACATAAAGAACCCCCACACCGCCGTTGCCAAAGGCGCAGATTCCTACAATACTGTTTTTCCCAGTATTAAATAGTGTCAAAAACTATGAGGAAGTTGCTGGAAATAGTTCTGATATAACCGAGGCAAGCATTTAGTTGTTCACAGTTCACAGGCAACAAACACACACACAATTATTGGTCTGCTCCCACACTATTTAGCTGTTTATGTCATGCAGAACAGTACTGGACAATATTCCTTGTGTTCTCAAAACCGTTTTCTGCTGTCTGTACCAAATGCCTGTACAAAAATTAGGAAAATGGCATTTGAGTACTCTGCACCCTCGGCATGGAATATGTTGCAGAAAAGCTTTAAAATGAACTTATTTAATTTAGTTAAGTAATTTGAAATTCAAAATGAAAGAGTCATTCAGATGGCAATGTTTTTTATGATTGAGTATCCTCTTTTGTGATCATAATAATAGTTTATGTTTTTGTATTTGTTTGTCTGTAACTGTTATTTGTGCTGCTGCCTGTCTTGACCAGAACTCCCTTGAAAATGTGATTTGTAATCTCAATGGGTAACTGGTTAAACAAAAAAGGCACGGTTCTCCTACCCCTCCTTTGTGAGCGCGGTCCACTAGATCAGCAAAGTCCTCCACTCTGCCATCGGAGTCCGGATACTGGAACAGGACACCGCTCACATCTTTCCCACTGAAATCCATCTCATGAGGCAGCTTCAGTAGCGCCTTCACCCCAATGTAGCTGGAAGGTAACGATACATGATGTTGTTTTAGATGTAGTCAATCTTCCAACATGGTTGATAATATCGCTATACGCCAACGGATGTATGCACCAGTCCTCCACTACATGATTCCTTGATATTTTAAATGTTTTTTTACAGTCTTCACTTTAATATCTATGACGTCTTTCAAACAAGTTGGACACACTATATAATGTAAAAGCACCTTCATAAAAGTTTCATTGCCATTTAAAACCTGATTTGAGCTTACAGTAATGATTCAGCATACGATCCACTCATAGAAGCTTTTTCATGCGCAGTTCTTTATTAATAAATAATAATATTGCTGTCCTTCCCATGCTCTATGCTTCAAGACAAATACCCCTAAAAATCTGTTAAAATATGTTTGCGTGTCCAGGCCCAGGTGAACAAACCCTCTGTGACGTCACCATAGCTCAAGAACATATTTGAACACCACGCTGTGCTGGCCCTGGCCGCCATTGCAGTACCTCGCTCCGCCTGTAAAGCCCCCCTATTCATTATAATTGGAGAAATGTATGGCTAAGATATTTTTTAATTAAATTAAAATAAAATCACCCCCTGTACAGTTGGCATGAACGAGGAGATTAGCTATAAAGACAAAACCCATTTTTTTGAACCAGGCTGTGAACCAGGCTGTAAACAGGTTTATTTTTGTCAGACATTTTAACATTGTAGTCTATGGGGATTGACTCCTTTTTGCAGCCAGCATCAAGTGGCCATTCGATGAACTGCAGGGTTTGGCACTTCCGTGTTGTATTCATTGCTCAGCACCGGAGGTTCCCCCTTGGCTGAAACCCACTACAGACGTTAATGGATGACCTACTCACAAATGAGTGTTCTGAGCATATACAAAATATTACTTTCCAGCAAATATCTTAGTTACACCAATATTGTTCACGGGAAACACTAAGTGTAGATAAAAATCCTATTTATAAATATCACCAATTTCAAAGCATTTTTCTTTTGGTATACAGAAATAGCGTATGCGTGGAACAGCCAGAGCGCTCATCCTCGTCGTGCGAAGATACACATTTGGTAGCATGCAGAGGCCTTTAAGCCACCTCCAGCACCACATCATTAATGTGTATATGAGAGTGTACAATATTCCATACTTGGCTCTGGTCTGCACCACAGCGATGGTCTGGGGATGGCAGCGAGGGTCGATGTAGAAGGTCCTCCGCTTGTTCTGTCTGTGAGGGTAGACACACATTAACGAGGCGGACCGTGAATTCGAAGAATGTGACAAGACGTTTTCTGACAACACCACGGTCGTTGCGTTAATGCAGTGTCAAAATAGGGGTCCTCCCACATTAAATGACGCAGAAATAAAAGCGTCTGATCGGTCTACTCAGATTACCCAAGTATACTCCCATGTAATTGCATGTAGACTTTTGAGTGAGCGTGGGTTCGAGCGTGCGTGCGTGCGAGTGAAGACAGCCACGAACAAAACTAAGAGATAATAATAATAATAATAAAATAATAATAATACTACTACATTTTATTTTGGACGCCTTTCTAAAACCTCAAGGACATCTTACATAGTAAATACATAGATCCCTGCACATTATTTAAAATCTAATAGTGCAAATATACTTTAAATGTAAAGCATAAATAGAAAAATACTGTGAATATAGATCTAAAAATACATATATTACATGTCATTAGAAAATAAAAATTTATGAATAGTAAAAATCTGAGAGGGCTCACTCCACACACACACACACACTGTATGCACGCACATACACACACACACACACGGAGCTCAGCGAGGGACAGAGACAGCGGAGGAGAGTTGGAGAGCTGACGAAAACGACACACGTTACTGGAAGTGCAATAAAAGCCTCACCAGTTAAAGCCAACCACAGCAATACACGCAAAATACAGACCACAGACTCCAAATGACGTATTGTAGTAAAGAGTGCGATTTTCATGAGTGTGATTGTGATTTTCATAACAACGATATAAACGAGAAAGCATAATTTGAGACGGTAGATGTTTTTCTATCGTCATACGATATATATATTGTAATATCGCACATCCCTACCTGTGGCAAAGCTGCATGGCCTCCGCCGCAGCCGTGGCCTCGTCCAGTAGAGAGGCATTGGCCACGGCCATGCCGGTGATGTCGCAGATCATGGTCTGGTAGTTGAGCAGGGACTCCAGACGCCCCTGGGCCACCTCGGGCTGGTAGGGTGTGTACTGGGTCACCCTGAGTGGGAAGAGACAGGAATACATCATGTCAAATAATAAGAGGCAATAAACTCAATCAAGGTGTCTACACCTAAAGAGAAGGGTGTTGTAGTATAAAAGAAAATATAAAAGCACCTATATACAATGATTGAAACATTAACATAGCAGCAAAAAAATAATAATTATATGCAAATATATAGTGGGGTAATGGCAGAGCAGAGTGACATCACACTGTGTGTGTGTGTGTGTAGGGCCCAGGAAGCATTTGTTTTGGTCTGATGCTGGTGCTCTAGAGGCAGTCTGGCAGACAAGATCATATACATCTCCTTTAATGAATGGATAATGGTTTGGCAACTTGCTCAAGGATATTTACAGAAGACCAGGTTTTTTGAGGCTCGAACCCAACTACAACCAACCTATCTTGCCCTCTATTCAAAATATGCTTCTATAAAGGCCCGTTTCACAAACCACCTCATCCATGAGGACGTTTTGATAAAGTCGAAGCGATGCTGCTTATTTTAGCGTTGGCTGAGTGGTTATCTTGGCAGAGCATAGGGAGATTGGATTGGGGGGTGGGGGTGGGGGTGGGGAGGGGTTAGATATCCAAAATCACAAGATCTCACGTAAGAGTAGGTAATTATTTCCAAATCATACCAGGGGTTCAAGTCACAAGATTAATACATACAAGGCACACTGTTCTAGTTGCAATGAACAGGCCTATATACACAAGGTTAACTCAGGACACTTACCAGCCAGAATTCTCCAAAAGATTCCGTTGGATTGGTGGTGGCACAGAGCAGTTGTAATAACCCATTCCAATGTAGGATCGCCAGATCTTGTTCTTCGATGCAATCTTTTGTAGTGAGTCCAGAACCTCATTTTCACCTGCAACATTGAGGTTGGTCAGAAGCATTGAAATACAGATTATTTATTGATTGACACACACACACACACATCTGAAGTTGGCACCCCATATGACAACAGTCTCAATAAAAGTATTTTGATTTATTTGTGCATTGTTTCTGCACATATTTTGTTGCCCATCTTATCATATGGGATGCCAAACATTGTGGAGGTCATGAGGTCAATTGGTGTAGTTAATTGGTCAATAGAGGTGTGATGATAGAAATCAGTGTGAAGGTGTGATGGCTAGAAATCCTATTAGCTCTGTAGGGGGAGCATATTAGCTCTGTAGGGGGAGTGGTATGGAGGAATGCAAGCCACTCCACACAGAGATATGCAACTTTATAATAATATATAATTAAAATAAGAACAACAATGGAATTGTGACAGCAACCACAAGAGCAAACCCAGACGAACTAAGGTGTGTTCCTTCAACACACTGATGCAAGAATGCAGCCATGTCACCAAATCAACAGCATCAAACTAGGCAGGCCACTGTGTGAATCAGCACAGCAACCAATAATATTGCCTTTTTAAAGACATGATTTCTGTTCACCTGACAATCTTTTCACATCGTTTCTGATCATTACAGCAATGCCAAACACACATTTTTAACTTGTATGTTTAATACCATGGGCTATAGCTTTTCCCCCGCTCCAATGGCCCGCTGCCACTGAGATTCCTCTGGCCGCCCTGCGGTGCCTAGCAACTCAAAGGAATGGACAATACCACCCGTCTGCACTCTTGAGCCCAAACTGCCTCTTTCAGAGCAGAAAGACACCTCTGGTACCAGATGGTCAGTAAGGAACTAATTTTGCCCATAACCATACATAAACACACTGTAAAATAGTGTCTAGTATCACCACCATGTAGAGGTTTTGTTCTTTATCAAATAATTAACAACAGAATCAAAGAGCTCAGTGTGTGCGACCAATTTCCCATGATCCCATGGTTCTTCACAGCAATTGAAACCCCTGATTCAGAACATCTATTGTCGAAGAGATAATCCCTCGCAGGCTTTACAAACAGGGCTGAACAAGCAAAACAAAATAAACAAAATAAACAAAATGGAAAGCCTCTGCATGGCCCGTCCCACATTATTAATCTTGCAGGAGGATATAGCACACTATAATAGCACACTCTGAACACTACTGGAACATTCATGAATACTCAGTGGACCTTAATTACACGAGCTTATCTCATAACAGGGCTATTTAACATGACCTGGTTGTTACTTTGGTCCAATGGGGCTTTTAATAAATAACTATCTTGCTTGCCCTCACAAATTTGCAATAGCAGGCACAGCAGCAATTACTTTTAGTACTTGTACAGTACAGTTTGATACTCAATAAAAATTCTAAAGTATAACAGCATCATCACAGTAGCTAATAATAAATAGTGACCCTGGCTGCTATAATTATGAAGGAGCTGCAAATCTGCTATTGTCTATGACTGATAAACCACTGATAATTGTTACTGTTCTTGGATTTATGTATTGCCTATTCTGTCGCTGAACTATCAACTAACGTTGTGTCTTTGACAGTTCCATAATCAGTTTTGCTTAAAACAATATCGGAGCAAAACAGAGCAAACATATCAGCCGTCCCCGACGACTGTGATGTAATGGTAACGCCGCCGCAACCAGATGAAACTGGACTTGGCACATGGGGTCGCAAAAACAACTCCAAATATGTTCAAAGGAAGACCCACCAGAGGAGCGCGCTTCATGGCACACAATAGATAGGCAACCTACATTTCAGCCCCTCGCTGACAGATTCATGCCCATTTTAAATAAATCCTTAGCAGATCAACTATACAAAATAACTGAGCAGACAACTGATCATGTAAATAAACATACAACCTTAGAAATGATCATCAACGTTGATCACACATACTTTATACATTTTAAAATCTAGTTTGCAGCAGAAAAAAAAATGATGTGTTCGGAAGAGAGAACACTTACAGACTGGATCGTCCATTCTCATACTTCTTTGCATACGGATGGAGGGGGGAATTGTGTTATCGATCAACTGGGAGATTGACTGAATAAGAAAAAAACGTTCGTCATTAAAAAGGTAAAATAGCGCAATGGTCATCGTGCACACGGAGCTACGCGTTTGACATGTTGGTATTTAAACAATGTTGGTAAACAAACACAAATCTGCTAGAACCACAGAACTGGCTATACTGGCTTATTATCTTAGTAAAGCAAACTTACCTCAAGCCCTAGAGCATCCAGCATTTCTCTCTTCTCTCTCTCACCTGGACCAATGTGTCGCTCTGCAAAATCATCATGTCTAGGCAGTATTCTCTCTATTTGCCTGGAAGAGACAGATGCAGAAGTTTGCAGACGCCGAACTGTTACGGATGTCTGGCTTCGTATCCTAAAATTAAGTTGTCTAACTATTGTGCCTTTGCCACTGAAATGTCTGCAAGATGTGCAGGGATTCGCCGACTTGGCGAAGATGATTCCCCAAGGCTTGGTGCACCTCTGCATCTTTAAAAATCCTACACAACAATCTACAAAGAAATAAATAGCCACTTTCTCCTGCTCGGCCGAGGATCTATAGACAGATGCGGCTGCCGCAGGAGAAACCGCTAAATGCCAAGTTGTTCAACTGACGAGTTTATACCAGAGACAAGTTGGTAACGCGTCATACAGAAACGGGCGGAGCTAGCAAAAGTTAAAACATTTATTCCATTGTAAAAATTAACAGTGTCATTGTTAATGTACAGATATTTATGTATATAATCTACGTAACAGACTGTTTTTGTATGCTATAGATCTATAAAATGTTGTGACTGAGACATTAACAATGGTCTACGTCTAGTAGCCTAGTTGCATAAGAGCAGTCCAATCAGCATTGAGAATATTGATGATGCGATGACGAGCCCCAGTGACAGCTTGTAAACTTTGCGAGATCATCTTTCAACGCACTTTCATCTGCTGCTCAAAGGGAGTACTGGACGTTTTGACCAACTCCGCAGGTCACTAGTTATAATATAGGCCTATTAACGATGAAAAACAACAATACGTCGTAGGCCCCATGTGTCAAGCCCCCGTGTTAACATTCGTTCTGTTTATGAAGATTTTAAATGTCAAAGCAAATAAGGAAAAGTGGTTGCTACGGTCTAAAGTTCCAAATAAGTTTGACTATGAGCCTGTCACAAAAAAGTCACAGTCTACTACAGTACTGCTATTTAATTACTAAAACAAAATACCGATTTGATATACCATATACATAGCAATGTACTCTGACCTAAAAATCCGATAAATCTCTAATCACTCAAATATTGCTCAACAGCAATGATTAATATTGTGGACTAATATGGGTGTAGGCTATGTCAAAGGAAATAACACTGCAACTCAAATTTCCTTTGAACATTCAGTCCAAACCACCAATCACTGACTGTGCATGCACACATGGGTCAAGCTCTAGTGTGTGTGTGTGCGCGTGTGTGTGCGTGACCAAATACTTTATTCACATTTTGAACCAGATAAACAAGTCTTTAAAAACTAGTACTATTTAAAAGTACGCTAACTATAACGTTATGGAATTTGAAATGCAATATGTCCTATAAACAGCCAGATAATTAACAGAACATGTCACAGAACAGAGACAGGGACAATTTTTTTATATTCAATAACAATAACAACTCCCTACTTCTAGTTAGAATTTCCATATTTCAACTTCAAATATGTAAGAGACATCCATTCATCCATCTTCCTCCGCTTATCCGTAGTCGGGTCGCGGGGGCAGCAGCTCCAGCCGGGGAAACATCCCTTTCCCGAGCCACATTAGCCAGCTCTGACTGGGGGATCCCGAGTGGCCAGTGTGGAGATATAATCTCTCCACCTAGTCCTGGGTCTTCCCCAAGGCCTCCTCCCAGCTGGACGTGCCCGAAACACCTCCCAAGGGAGGCGCCCAGCGATCCTCTGGGTCTGGTGTTTTCCACATCCTCTAGGTCTGGTGTCTGGCAGTATTCGCGATTCACGATATTATTCACATTGGAAGATTAGCGCGTCTGAATAACGCAGCCGGGCTTGGATTCTGTGCCGGTGTTACGCCTAATTCTGTGTCCTGCCGAATTCAATGACCCTTTCGACAGTGCGCATGCGCCATCTAAAATCATGTACAATCTATCAGTGTGTGTGTGTGTGTGATTTATCGTGCACTTTGTGTCTCCCTCCCGAAGTGTTTTAGTTCGGGAAAGGGTTAATAAAAGGTTAGCTATATCGATGGTGGTTTGCCCTGCAAAAAGCTTGTGATTTTAGCGATTTCTGAATAAACAGTGAATAGTATCTACTTTACCTACACCAGCCTCGTCTTTTTAAGGTTAATTGATGTCTAGATATGTCTAAATATTATTTATATATCTATCGAACTATTTCATGCTTTTTCTGCTTTATTTAACATACTTCGTTTGGAAAGGGTCACTGAATTCGGCAGGACACAGAATTAGGCGTAACACCTGTTCACCGGGTCCCTGAACTGGGAATGGCTGTCCGATGGTGGTGACCTCTGGACCAGGAGACGTGAGTGCAAGAGTTTGCTCGTCGGTGGAACACCGCGACCGCTAACTGGCTGCGTCGGTTGGGGTTCTCCTGTAGCCAGATGTGCCTGTTGGCCATGACGTTTTGGGTTTTCAGCGTGGTGGCACGGGATGCACCCGGGCCAGCTCGTAGGCTTTTTTTGGCTGGGCAGCACCAGTGAAAGAAGACTATTGCATACATAAGATCATAACATCTGAGTAGCGAGCTAACCTCACATTAGAAGAGATTGATGTACACTCTCCTGAACTGGATCAACAGTTTATTATCACACGTGTTGTTTTAGCTGTTGAATTACATCTATCTTCTTTGAGGCTGTTGGCTATAACACCCGTTGAATTATTTCTTGTTTTTAATACCTTTCTGCTTTTACTCTCACCCCTTGTCACAATACTTTAATAGGCATAATAACATGCAATTTGTCTTCTCTGAGACTAATGGTTATAACACAGTTTGTCTTATTTCTTGTTTTTAATATCTTTCTCTGCTTTTACTCTTACCCCATCTGATCTCACAATAATGTAATATGCAGAATAGCCTTATTTGTTAGAATGTAAAAATGCAAGTATTGTAGAACACAGCGATAATATAATGTTATTACATTCAGACATGACAAACAACAGTAATATGTACACTAGGTGTATTACAATGATATGCTAATTTGATATTTGAATCATTATCAACTATTTGTTAGACTCTGCTCCATGTACCACTGTAATACAATGTCATTGTATTAATTACATTAATTGTAAACTTGTATAATTGTATTCATTTATGATTGTCCTACATACCATGTTGACATGGCCAATTCAATTATGCTATTCTACTAACACAGTCTCACTGTAATCATATGAGATTAAGACAAAGTAGTCTAAAGCAACTCGTAAAATAATTCTAATAATGTATTTATTTGTCAACCAAAGCCTCTAGTGCATTAAATGAATAGAGTCAAATATAAAGCATTGCCTGCTTAGCTGGAAGTGTCTTCATTTTGCAGTACAGTCTCATCTTTGTCCTTCCACAAATTTCCAGCTACAATGCCTAAAAACAGCAACAGGCCCAGGTTTCTGTTTGAGGCAAACGTCTTCCAGCAGGCTTCTGGGTGGTTGATATCCAGCGTGTAGATCTATCAATTACAGACTATGCTTAGTTAATCTCCTTGTAACGGCAAGATCACCTAATGGTCTTAGGAAAGGGAAAAGAAGCAGCTCTCGTGAAAACATTGCACATTTAAAATGTATCTTTAAAATGCCAATTAATTTTCTAGAAAATAATGACATGTATTCACATTTTCCTTTAGCAATGTCAAACAAACAAGTCTGTAGTAAACCTTGTTTGTGCAGTGGTTCTATATACAGCGGATATTATAGTAGATTACATTGTAGATTATTCTTATTCAGCACCAATGTTTCTTTACAGGGAAGGTTTATTTATATTTATTTACCTGATGTGCCAAGTGAATGGCCACTGTAGACAGTACAGCGTAGTAGGGCAAAGTCTGCTGTGCATTGAGCCCAGACATTACAAGCCCTGACATCATGGCTACCCCAAAGCCAGTGAGCCAAGGTTTAGTATTCTCATTGAATCGCAAAGCTGTAGACTTGACTCCAACCTTGATGTCATCCTCCTTGTCCTAGGGGACGACAACAGAAATTCAAGGTAAACAAGAATGCAGTTTTGTCGCTTAACACAATAGTTACAGTATAGGCTAGCATTATATCTTAAAATGTAGCCCAGCTCTGAGCCTGACTCCAGCCACTGTAAGTAAGAAAGTAAGTAAAATGTATTTATAAATGTTTATAAATAATGTATTTCACAGATAAAAATCACAAAGTGCTTCACAACTGTAGGGGAATACACAGCAATAGTAAATACATGACAGCACATGACACAAATAAATAACCAAACAAAAGCTCATAAACAAACAGAAATACACGTCAGACCGGCCTCACCACCCTACAGTCTAACTAAAAGCCTCTTTAAATAAAAGAGTTTTCAACTGTGTTTTAAAAGTTTCCACCGAATCCAAGCAGCGTAGGGAAGGGGGCAAAGCATTCCACAGCCTAGGTGCCACTGTTTGAGAAGAACGGTCCTCTCTAGTTTTAAAATGTGTATCTCTGACCTGTTGATCTGAGACTACGAGAGGACGCGCACAGCTGGATCAGGTCAGAGATGTAAGGGGGCGCTTCTCCTTGTAGGCCTCTAAAAGTAAGAACCAAAACTCTGCAAACTTCTAAAACATACGTAAAGGCAGTAGTCATTCTGAAGAACGCTGGCTAACTTTGAGCTCAAATCAAAGCAAACGCATTTCAGCAGGCACAGAGATTGGTATAGCATAATGCGAAGAGATATTTGGTGATTTTGACAGAAAGTGAATTAGCTTACAATAACAGACTATATTACACTATAATATAATAATGACTATGCCTAAAATGTAGGGAAGGAGCTCAGTGAGGGGAGGGGCTGAGATCGGGCACCCATTAACCTCAATGTTCAAAGATTAATTTCATGGGGTTCAAGTGTACCAATAATACACTTAGAAATCAGTAAGAGTCATGAATGATTTTTAACAGATGTGTGGAGCACTTTTTAACCCAGAAAATGCAGATTTATATAAAAATGCGAATTTTGTCAATATTAACACCAACACTGAAGTGTCTCATCAGGGTTTGGTGCTATTATTTAGAGTTTACACCTTGAAAAACACATTTTACAGTACAATTACTGTAACTATTATGCTGGGAGATAATTTTCACGTTGATTAACAGGATAGTCAGCTACTGCAAACTAATCGTAAGTAAATACACCTGTTGTCAAATTTACCAAATAGCTCCTCGCATTTTGCTAGCTTACCGGTTACGTGTGTGCGCTGAAAATAGAATCCAGTACTCCTACTCGGCGCCGTAAACAAGAACATAAACAAAGTGGCTGACACAGCTCACAACAACAATGCCGCTTGGCCTCACATCGTGTTTCAATGTGTGGGATGGAGCTTCTGAGGGAGTGTGCTTTGATTTGAGCTCAAAGCTAGCTAGCATTCTCGAGAATGCCTAACCCTGCCTTTAAAGCCCAATCCCCATGCAAACAGTGTGAAAAAAGTAATCTGAGGCATTTGCAGTTAGTCTCATCCACCTGATGTGCGTAGACAGTGTCATATACAAGCGTCCACATCACGCCGGAGAAATACAGAGGAAGACACACGGACCAATCACAGGAGCCCATTACAGCAGACCAGCCCAACAGCGCCCCCCAGTTGAAGGCAAGTCCTGCATGGGGATGTTTGGGAAGGGGGAAGGGGAGGGAAAACAGTCAGTGTCCAGATTAGTTCATGCGGAGAAGCAGTCATGTGGGCTGTGTATCATGCACTATATACTTGCTGGAGATGTTACCCAACACTAGTCTGGGACACAGTGCTGGCTAATCCCCGCCTACTTGACAGCAGTGGTATTTTGATTAACATGCATGATACAGACATTTAACTTATATTGAGGAATTTGTTGGGATACTAAACGACGGTCTTGTAAATCTGTTATTAAGTAGGCTATGATTTTTGCTTAAAATAAATGGTATGACTGAAATCAGTAAATAAAGCACTGCACTAGTGTCACACCAGAATTATGTATATAGACTTGTGAGTTACAATGCTAACAGCCAATGAAAATCTACTACCCCACTTCCTGATGGTGTTTACGAGTTTACAGTGGTATATGTATCAGATGTTCAGCACAAGTTGCTTATGTGTTGTAGAGCTAATAAGTGGACGAGTCTGAGACTAGAGAGTTTCTTATTTGACATAGCAATAATGAACGAAGAGGCTGAGACTATAGACAGTCTCTTATGTGACGTAGTGCTGATGAAGAGGCTGACTAGAGACAGTCTCTTATGTGACATATAGCTAATGAACGAAGAGGCTGAGACTAGAGACAGTCTCTTATGTGACGTAGTGCTGATGAAGAGGCTGAGACTAGAGACAGATTCTTATGTGACGTAGTGCTGATGAAGAGGCTG
>JAODUH010016603.1:34111-53075 GCA_027564835.1 Typhlichthys subterraneus | reverse complement strand
CGAACCGTTGCACCCCTAACACATACATATATATATGCATATACATATATATATACATATACATATATGTGTGTGTGTTTATATATATCAATTACCTTCCTTATGTATATTGCATTGACAAACTGTACACAGTGCCACTTAGGCTAACATTTGTGCCAGTGACGTGCACAGAGCTCTGGAGGGGCAGGGTGAAGCCCCCAATAAAGGGCACCCCCTCCGAAACATTAAAACAATATATATACAGTAAATATCAATTATATGCCTTCTTTTCTTATGTACAACATTATTGTAGCCTATATTACAATGACAAACTACACAATTCATATTTAGGTTTATTTTGTTGGGCAAACTTTGTTTCAAGGCCCAATTTCAGAATGGAGACATTCAGAGATTCTGAAATTCAACAGCGGGCCAAAACGGTCATTATTTGTAGCCTATGTGTTTGTCAAAATCAGATTTGCTGGTCATAAAAGAACAGTTAATGTCACAGTTAACTATATAGCTAATAATAAGTATGTACTCGCTTTTGAGATGTACAGTATAATAGATTGTTGTTGGAGTGCTTTAATTAACAAAAAACATATGTTGAATACTATAGGCCTAAAGACATTCCACAGACACAGACATTCACTTATCTTAAGGTTCTATACAAATATATTATATTTAATTACTATTGTTTCTGTTGTGTATTTATTCGTAGACCAAACTTAAAAGGTATAGGGTTGTAGTGCAGGATGACCATATTTTGGTTTTCAAAAAGAGGACACTGGGGTCAGGATGGCAACGGGGCTGATGGGTACCCATCGGTACCCATGGTTTGGAAGGTTGATGCTGTGGAGGTTTAAATTGACAAATACTTCCACAACCATGCAACTGTTATTAAACTATAAACGCCATATAGAATGCTGTGCTATATCATGGCGTTAACAATGTTTTAATAAGAGCCCTTTAAATTGTATGTGCTGTCTTGGAATCAGGGAAAGCCTTTTATAACAAGGCTGTAACAAGTACATAACCAACCCAATATTCTTAAGTTGCCACCTCTCGCAGTCCGTAATCGTGATTTGTCAGTCAAATCAGTAGTGGTGTTTGAGAAAGAGAGACCAGTTCAATGCAAAAATGCACACACAAAGCAAAAACAAAATTTTGGCAATTTAGAAAATCCAAGCCGACACTTTTAAGAGGTCCGGGAAAATTAGGACATATGGTTAGCCTGTTATA
Source organism: Typhlichthys subterraneus (assembly GCA_027564835.1). Lineage (NCBI taxonomy): Eukaryota > Metazoa > Chordata > Actinopteri > Percopsiformes > Amblyopsidae > Typhlichthys > Typhlichthys subterraneus. The sequence continues at coordinate 51,854 of JAODUH010016603.1, read as the reverse complement.
GTGGAACATACGTATAAGGTTTCAGGCATGACTGCATGGCAATGGGAAAATGGTATAGGCTACATGTTATGGGTCAGGCAGAAGGGCCCCATAGCTTTCGCTTAGGGCCCCAGGAAGGTCAGGACGGCACCGGCCCTGCACCACAGCCGCAATGCATGGCTGGCATACAGACGCACCGTGGATGGCAGCAGCCTGTAGATGTCACTCACGTTCACCGATGCAGATTACATAAAGACTTACATAATCTAAGGCCTACCACATGTGAGGCAAAACACATTCCAGTGGTGTGACGACTAGGTTATGCATTCTGGCCTAAATACGTGGCCCACTGCATTGTAAAGCAGGACTGATTAAGGAACAACATTTATGTAAGGAGACGGTTGTCTCCACAGCTACAGGGCTTGGTCACAGAGCCATCAGTGGGTATGATTGACATTCATGGGGGTTTTAGTTGCTCTTTTAAAGTGAATATGTAATCCAGGATGCATTGCGGCACATTAGAGCAATGAATGATGGTATAGAGGACTGAAATAAATGATTCATCGAGGCCTGTTACATAATCGGTAATGAGCGATACGACGCCCAGCTGCAGTGGTGCATCCCATCTCTTTGTACAGATATGTTTTTAGGAGAAACATTGCCTACACAACTGTCTCTCCCCCACCCCTCTCTCTGTGCCCCCACACATCCAGACACAACAATGGAATGGCTAACAAGTGATCATTTCCCCTTCTCCTATACAAAGACAAATGTGCCTATATCCCACAATTGTCTTTGTTTATTCATGTACAGCATTTCATACCGTTTTTCCCTACATACACACTCATTTGATTTTTGACAGACTATTTGGATTTCAAATACAGCCTACAGTACAAATTATTAAATATTAAGCACACTTCCAGTTCTTAAAAATACTGTTGCACTACAAAAATGATGGTTGCCCCATCTTCAAACCTATTAGCAGCTTTCTATTCACGCACCCACCTATTTTGTCATGCCAACCAAGGAAACCAACCGTCATACATTTAGAGATGTTTAGAGAGGTTATAAAATGCTTTTGAAGTAATAGATAATAATAATAATAATCACCAGCTAAAAATGGATGTCAATATCAAATGTATTGTATAACATGATAGATCAATTGAGAATAGATGATACTAACAAATAAATGTATTTGTCCTCAAAACATATATTGTATGTAATTTTCATAGTACCACACTCTTCATTTATTTGAGTGAAGTTCTTTTAGTAATAGAAAAAAAAGAAAATACTATTAGGACGTATCATCACACCATCAACTGGTGTAGTATGCTAATAATTTGTAATTCTACTTGATAAGAACATTGAGCATGTATGTGATGCATGGCACTGCAGGCAACATTACAATTTCATAGCTGTAAAGTAACAGTGAGATCTGTGTTTGTAGCTTGAAAAGCCAGGGCTGTGAGCTGATCAGTGTGTGTGTGTGTGTGTGTGCGTGTGTATGTGTGACGTTGTCCGGGGAGGGGTAGGCAAAAGCAGACACATGTTCATGGCTCTGAAAGCAACAAAGAGCCAATTGAAGCTCCACCTGCTGCTGTGTAAATCTCCACTCTGCCTTTGACTAGCAGGCTCTGTGACCAAACCCTGTAGCTGTGGAGACAACCGTCTCCTTACATAAATGTTGTTCATTAATAGCCTTGTGCTGACTTGTGTGTTAAAGTGTACGCAGGTGACATGACATAGGTGGTTGTAGATTGCCTCTGGTATGTTTTCAATTCAAAATGTTTTTATGTAAAAGTGCCAGCCAATCTCTCCTCTATCACCTTGTACCAGACAGCCTGGCATTAGCTATAGCTTCACGTCAATGGCTATTACTGGCAGTGACGAAGACATTGTCCAGACAGAGATAGAATTATCTCTCAAGGCTTGTTCTTCCGTAACATGTAGCTAAACAAGAGGCAAACACTCCAGCTGGCAGCTCTTATGAATCGATTACTATCAAACCTATCTGTGACAACCTGTGATAAATATTATCTGACACCTGACGGTTGTTATATCATGTTTAAACTATTGCGTTGCTATGTAACAACCCATTCTTTTTTTATGTGACCAGTAATTCAGATAGAAAATGTCAATACAGAACACAGAGGGCTTGTGTACTTAACATTTCTCTCCCCTTGCCATGTCATTGTAACACTATCTCAATATTATCTTCCTACAGGCTTTCATTTTAAATGCCTGTCAAACGGAAGTGAAGTTCCATGCATTCCGTAGAGGTAAACACAGTCAATGTATGTAAGCAGGGTGGTGTGAAAGGGAAGACTGCGGTGTGTGTGTCAGAGCCTCAGAAGACCACGTCTAGGGAACGTGTGAAAGATGTCTAAGACAAAAGTCTCTCTCTACTATGCCTAACAGAGCTAAGCCCCGGTCAATGCCCCACTACATTCAAGCAGAATTCCTCCGTTTGCACACGGGAAAGGGCACACTCACGTGTGACAGACGCGGGCCAGGAATTCGCTGACCAGGCGTTCGTGCTTGCCGCAGATGTCCTTCTGGAAGGAGGTCTTCATCCAGTCTTCTATGTTGCAAACTCGCTGCACTCTGCTGGAGTGCCAGCAGATTGTGAGGAACCGCAGCGAGGGACCCAGCACATAGTTGTCCCTCCTCACCTGGCACGGAGAGCTGAAGACCAGCACCGACCACAGCCGGGGGTCCAGGAAGACCTGGCGCAGGGAGTGGCAGGTCAGAGACAGGCTCGTCCGGTTGTCCTTGTCCAAGAAGGAGAAGAGCTGGAGCAGGCACTCGCGGTTCAGTTGGGTGAGATGCATACCGAGGCGATATGAGAGGAAGACAGGCCTTCCCTGCGGGCCTGCTGTTGCACGGCAACAATGAGCCTGCAGGCAGTATTGCGTGGCCTAGATACATGATGCCTGCTTAGGTGCTGGCTGGGGCTCTGCACATATAAGGCCATGGTGCCACAGGCTATTTTGGGAAGACAACTGGCAGTGCAGTCAAAGATGGAAGTGTGCGAGCTTCCCATTCCAGCTGTCATGTGGCTCTTAGCAGACCGCTGGCTTGGGCCAGATGTTTACTCTGACCTGAACTCAGTTTATAAATGTATCTGGAAATGTACACATACAACATTAATGCACTAGATCATTGGCTAGACGCATTACTGAAATATAACACTGATGGACTGATATGTGTTGTAGTGTCTACCAGAAAACGTTGGCGCTCGGACCGTGGTACATTATGAAATTGTACATGTGCTGAAAGAACATTCTGAAAGGATACCAGATTACTGCTTTCATCACAGAGCACATTGCATGCAATGTGCCCCCCCCTCCCCCACCCACCCCCCACCCCACCTCCACACACACACAGCAAGTCCTCCTGCCCTACCTGATATCAGTTGTCGCTAAAACCCACAGGACACGGAGTAATGCAGACGCAGGGAATGTGGTTATTGCCTGTGCTGCGTGACGCACTGTGACTCATGTAGTCACGTGAGGACTACGCGTCCTCAGCAACGTGAGCTCATGAGCACCTGTGAGCTAAACACTAAAAAGGAAGAGAGAAAAAAGATATACAACGAAAAGGCCAGTGTCTTTAATTAGGACACTGTAGCGAGCCCACATAGAACCACCTGTTAGCGAGCTATGAAGAGCAGCTGTTCCTCCTTAGCATACAGGAGTGCTTTTTTGTGTGAGCAGGCTGACAAATGGGCACGTGTGCTGGGGGAAACGCTGGTGTGTGTGTGTGCGTGCACGCACAAGTGTTTGTGTGTTGCGTGTGTGGGCGGTGATGTTCACGTTGTTGTAGAAGAACAACACAAAGCATTTCTGGAAAATGTATACACTCTGCTCTGCGCTTTGAGTTTGACATATCAGAGGCTGCTTTCAATTACAAGCAATGGGGAATAAACTGGGGTTATTGTCACAACATTGTTCTGTACAATGGGACATTTTACTGGCATATGGGTCTGGATAGACTACATTACCAAAAGGAAATTTAATATAGAATTTAGGTTTATAATTGGATAATTGTTTTGATGTCCTAAAAAAAAAAATTATATTTTTTTTAAACTCACAAATGTGAAAAAAGTATTAATTATTCCTGAAGAAACTCCATTATAAACAGACATTGGTGAAGCATGGTTCACATCACAGGACTAAAATCGACCATGGATTAAAGACAGAAAGAAGATATCTCCAGTTCCGTAGTATTGGTGTTTGAAGTAGAATGTATTTTGCCGTAACACTCCATGCTTCTGTCTGAATGCACATCTCTTGTAATGGACAACAATCATTGGTTGTTCCATGTACCAACACACCATTTCTTCAGGTCAGGGACATGCCCTCACTACCCTTTGTGGTCAACAACTATATTACCACTTTGGCCTCTAATGTCTTCTGAAAGCAGTCGAGAACCACACATTTAAAGTATGTATTGTTTATGTACCATCCAGAGAAATTAATAGAAACCGTAAATTCCATCTGTATCTTTTATTTGTGGATGGACAGAAACGTATAAGACAGCTTGTGCGTTTCTTGGCTGTAGTGCCTACTAATTTCAACTTGAGTACTAAAATTCCTACTCCAACACAATGGACAAAATGTGTTAATGTTTTAACCTGCAATGCAATTTATTTTACATTTTCAGATAAAATACTGATTCAGGTAAACGTAAAGGCGTAAGAGTTTACGTTTTTATTTTCTTCAGATAATGTGTGCAATCTATGGTAAAACGTCCTCTACTAATTAGTGGAGATGACCACCATGTTTTGTTAACAACAATGTAAACTAAAATAAAGACACACAAAAATCCCTTCAGTCTGGTCTCAACAGGTTTAGGTCGAGGTCAAGGTTCAAATAAACGATCACCTTTGGAATCTATTATATAAAGATACGTCCACCTCAAATGAGGGATAAGACACAGGGAGGGAAGAATCAAGCAGCCTACTGTAAATGTTGTCATACAGTACATGACACGTACATGTCACGGAGATTAAAAGCATGTACATTTAGAAATCAAAAACATGTGCATTACACGAGTACATTCAAAACATGACGTGTACAGTTACATGTACGTTACAAATAGGCAGCTGAAGGCCTCACTGTGCAGCACATTGTCTGGCGCGGCTCACTCGGAGTGACAGCTCTGTCCCTGGCACCCCGAGTCCGCCTCGCCTGCCGGTGCCTCGATCGCTGCGTCCCCAAGGGCCTCGCACTCCGCCTCAGCGGTTGCCACACTGTCCAGGGAGACCCTGCGTGAGGTCAGCCCCAGGGAGGCCCCTACCAACCCCACAGTTGCTTTGTTCTGGGCGGAGCAGTCTGAGGCAACCGCCCCCTCCGCTGTAGCCCCGCCCTTGTCCACGGCCTCTCTTTCCGGCCTCTCCACGTAAAAGAGGATGTAGGCCTTGGCCTTCCTCACCGTGTCCTCGGTTGCCACAGTCACCGTGCTGTCGTTGAAGTGGTACCAGCGGCCCTCGTGGCTGCCGTACGCGGTGTAATGGCCTGATCCAACCCTGGGAACACAACAAATAAACTGCTCATAGCTGTGGCCAACAGGAAACCCATTCACTCTCAATTTGATTACGCATCAGTGGGGCAATATCACCACCTAATGGCTGAAGTGAAAGCTGCAGGAAGAAGAAGAAATATGACAGTGCCAATTGAGTAGCATACATGCTTTTTAGATGGTGCTCTAAATCACAAGCTGTTTATAAAGGCATTTTTCCTCTGGCAAATTTGCATTAGCTTTGACCGAAGCATCATCTATTTTTGTTGCCTGGGTTACAAGCATTTTAGCCAGCAACAGTAAACGTGTGCACAGCTCAACATAAAAAGTGTCACACATTGTGGGACATCTTAATCCAAAATAATGCAATATTGGCTTCCTAATGTAAGCTAGAGGATGCCTTTTAGGGTGTATTCACACTAGAGCTTTTTGTGCGCACTCGAGTTCACTTGAGCCGTTAGTCCGGTTCGGTTTGTTGGTTTGAATGCTCTCTTCCGAACTCGGGTGCACACCCGGGACCGGACCCGGGTCCTCCAGAAAGCAGAGGTCTCGGGTACGGTTCATCCGAACTCCAGTGTGGTTTGTACTGGTGTGAATGCTATCTGATCTCGGGTGCTCTAAAACAGGAAGGAAACACTGCTGCTGTTCATGACAGTTTGTTTTAACAGTTTGTTGAGCGGTTGTATATGAAATGACCGTGGGAAAAGTAGCCTACACTGTGGTCAACGAATGACGTCTTATTTTGACAATACACTTATTTCCTAAAACAAACTCTCCGTCACTGCCGGCAAATCAATATCTACAATGTGATATAAATAGTTTAGCCCCCGGGAATAATGTAACCCTGAAGACGACTGTATGACTACCGGTAGGCTACTATAACGTCGGCTGGCTATGTAGTTTTGCTATGACAACCTAGCCCTCTCGCTTGCGACACAAAATTATTTTTTTGTGAAGAAACAAAATTGCAGATAATGGTAATGGCATTCGCAAAAATACTCGAAAATGTAAGCAGCTTGCATCAGTTCTATCCTGTGGGGTGCATTTGTAGCATGGCGACAATAACTTACACTATTATATAGGTGTTGACACTGACTTAAAATGAACACAAATATTAATATTAAAGCAAATGTGTTATGCTCTATTTAGATTTTGCCTCTTATTTTCCGTGTTCTGTTGTTGCCATATAACTATGGTTGTTGCCTGGTGACATTAGACGAACGTTCGGTGTGTTCATGACGTAAACCGACGCGGGTTCGTAGCCATAAATGTAATGTGAACGCAGACCAGCCGGGGGGAAGGGGGAGGGGGAGGGGGACGAGGGCTAATTGCACACGAGTCCGGTCCGGTCCAGCAAACGGACCAGGTGTGAATGCGCCCTTATATACACAGTATATATATATATAGCCAATAACAGTCATTCAACTCATTAAGCTTGACTGCAGTCCGATGGTTTTCCAGATTTAACTAACTCCTCAGTTACCATGGGAATAATTTCTTTTGGTTCTAAATTAAAAATGATTAAAACACTGAAAATATCTACTCACCCAGATCCGTGATGAACCACCACCGCAACAAGGTTATACAGGCAACTCTCTGGCAATGAAGTATCTGGCTGAAAAACAGCATAAATAAATATACTCTTCAAAAGCATTAGAATTAATGGCATTCATAATTCTACATTTGGTTTTTAAAACTTTCTTCTCTATTGGGGAAATCTGGACTCGAAATCTGGGAAATCTGAAATCGGTCCTAATCCAAGACCGAGTGAAACCAACAGCACAGCATGTGACCTCCTGCATTCTGTTATTGAAATAGGCCAAGCTATGCAGCTTTGAAGCATGCCCTTCAACAATACACATTCTAATAACACAACCCCATGTACATAATCTTTGCTCAGGGAGGAGTAGCCGTCAGGGTGATGTATTTTTGTGGACAAGCTCTCTAGCAAAGCTTCCTACTCAGCATCGACTATCATCAAGTTATCATCCAAATCACCGGTTTTGTGAAGTAGATACAGTAATTTTCTGCAGAACAAACAAACCTACCATAACAACAGCGCTTCAAACACTCTCTTTAGAGCGGTTTGTGGCTGTACCCAACTGACAAGGTGACTTTACAGTTTGCCGCCATAATGGACCAGTCCATGTCAACCTTTGTGCCTCTTCTTTGTTGTGAGAGATTATAGTTTATGCTAGGGCTGGCATTCGGCTCCCTCAAGTCCCAACACTTCAACAAAAGGCTGTTTGTGGCTCACCTCCAGTAAGTATCCCCTCATGTCCAGGCCCTGCAGTGGGAACTCCACATAGGTATCTACTTTATTTCTCAGGAAGGCTGTCCAGTGGAAGCGCTTCAGATGGAGACAAAGTACCTACACCACAGGGAACAGCATTCCTCACCATGTGCTTGAAAGATATTAAAGGCACTTTTCATATTCGTGCTAAGAATGGTGAGTGTCACAAACCTTTGGTAGCTTTTGGACCCAGAATTTCTTTGTGGACTTCTGTCTCTTTTTGCATTTATGACACAAATACAGCTCTGTTTCATCAAGTTGTTCCAGGTCTGTAAAGCTACGCAAACAGTCTAAGCGGAAACGAAGTACAGAATAATGATTTGTACACGAGCACACACTTAAAAAGGCTACAGCCTTCATCTGTCCACATTATGTCAAATCATGGGTGGTGGAAAAATTGCATTCATTTTGGGCTTATAAGGTGTTAATGCAAGCAAATACGTCGTAGCAGGCCTTACCACGCAAAGTGCAAGTAGGCCCAGGCTCCTGGTCTTTACTTCTCTTGTGCCTGAACTGACTGGGAATGTCCAATGACAGATCTAGAGGAATTCAAAAGGACTTCAAACCTCTCCTTTCAACACCAACGATAGCCAATGTCACCTCTTTAAAGCCCATAATCCGCCAAACAGACCGCTATATTGACATTGAGTCTATGTAGGATTATTGGATTATTTATCAGCACGCACAGAGAACAATAAGATAGCAAATGCAAGGAGATATTTGGTGAATTTGACAAAAAAGTATTATCTTACATTTAGCTTGCAATAGCTGACTATAAGAGGAACGACAGTTTTCATGCATCTTACCAAGAAACGGGTCAAACTTCCGAGATTCTGTCCCACATACTAAGCAGTTGACTTCATTCTGAAGAATGCCACCGAATATAGAGGTGACTACAGTGGAGGTTCCATTTCTGTGGAAGGGGGTGAAATATATAGAATATCTATAGAAAATCTATAGAATTATAACAATCATCAATTTCTTCAACTCACTGTTAACATTACAAGATATACGTGCGTCTTCAAAATACATTGTGCGCAAGCATTGTAGATGTTTTGCTGGATGAGTATGGGATTACAACTAGTTATTAATCCTAATGCACAGTACACTCAGCCAACACGTCACCTTGACCTAATAACAGGAATCTTGTTTGTTCCTTTACTCTTTGTTAAGGCAGACTGTGGTTTGTCTCAAAAGACAAACCACAGTCTGCCTTAACAAAGAGCAAGCACTGCATAAACAGCCTACAAAAATCACCTAATTGAAAATAATAATCTCAATGTGAACGCTTCTTCGCTGGCTCAAATGTATAAAGAACTGGTTTAACGGCAATGCTTTTTGTACACCAACAAAAGCAGTTGGAGCACGACCATTAAGACTACAGCACATTTTATTAAGTAATACGGCACCTTTTATAGAAATAAATCCTAGGCATGTTGTAAAATGACATCCAGTGCAAAGTAAAGACTGATGATTAGCATGGGGGGGATAGGCGTAAGTGAGCGCAAGAGAGCAACATAATCAAATGTTAAGGTGTGTTACATGCAGCATTTGGCGGCCGACTTGAGGACACGGAGGCCGTCTTGTGGCAGCAGCGCTGGAGCTGGAGAGTGGCTCCCCTGCAGCTCCCTATGGAGGTGGTCTAGTAAGTAGCGCATGAACTCATGGGCGTCCTGCTGCTGGTAGCCCCTACACAAAAAACATGCCCAGATCACTATCGGCATCATTTGTTAAGACTATGTTAGGGTTACTGCACACAGAATATATACCTGAAACAAACAAATAAAAAAGTATATGCTATGATTTTTTATTATTATTATATCAATACTGCATTTTAGCTTTGTACAGTTGTCAGAGAATGTGTGTATAATAGAGGTCTTCACGGGTCCTCTAAGACCCGAAATTCCGAGACCCGACCGGCTCGGGTCCAGCTTTGAGTGTTTGAATCGGATCTGGGTCGGGTCTGACATATATGCTATGATTGTCGGGTAAATGCGATTTACCAACTGGACCCATTAAGTAATTAATAAATATGTTAACATTATTATATGTATCTTAATATATATATAAATTAGCAATTACAAAATGTTGAAACTGAAACAAACACAATTTCTTTATCATGGTTTGACGAAACAGCAGGTTCAGTGGCGTCGGTGATTGATATTGCCAGCGCCCCTGTAGTCAACTTGCTTATAGGCCTACTTTGTCTGTGATAGGAATTACAAATTGAAACATTGAATAGGTCCAGCCTTGTCTTCCGTTGGTTAAGTCTAAATTATTTATTCAAATCTGACCGAAATGTATTTGCTTTGTACTTGCTTTGTTGCAACACAATTTTATGGTTCTGATTTTTCTTTCGGTACTCAACAGGTCTTTTGGACCTGAACGGGTATATGCCCATTTTTTTAAATATCCACGGTACTTTTCGGGTACATTCTGTTGGTCGCCGTGTCCGTTCGGAACGGATCTCAAAATATGGGTTTTTAATTTATGCAAATCGGGTCGAGTGAAAAATGCTTTGGTTAATTTTGGATTGTGAACACCTCTAGTGTATAAACATAGGATTACAAACATACCTGAAGCTTGGCATGATCTTCCAAATGGCGTAGAAGAGGGAATCTGGACTAAAGGCCGTCTGGTTCCCTTGCCACAGGGAACACAGGGTTTTCCTGAACTCCTCCACTAGAGACCTGGTAAACACACAGACACATTGTCAATTTACCCTTCTGTCTGGCACAATAATGCACATTATCTTGAATCTAATGAACTCTACCAGAACTGTGTCAGACTAATCCTTTGATACTGACATCTGCGCTGTACCAAAGTCCTTACAGACGAGTTTAGCCACTCTGCAGTCATCTTGGTAGGGAGCAACGCCCTTATCTAAATGAACAGGGAGAGAACCTCAGGGGGGAGGAACAGGATTTGTACACAACCGCCATCTTCGGTGTTACAGACTTGTACCACAGATATATTTTCAGGATTCTTTAAAAGGTGGAGTCAGCTATTCTGGAGAAAAGACAACACCTCTCCCTTCAATGGGGTGCTCTCTCAGAAGCTCCACCCCCCAAATTGGGGACACATTGCCAAGGCTGGGATAGTGTTTATGTTGTGCGATCTGCACAACCTTCTTTTGCGTTCGCATGCAGAGGCCTACCATACCTAGCGGAACACCAGGGGATACTCACTGAATTAGCTCACAACCACTGACTCCACCTTTAAGTGGCCCGTCTTCCCTAAAACATCTCTGGCTGTGCACGTGACCAAGGGGAGATCAACCGTAATGACGAACACGCATCGGTCTATGAGAGCACGTCTCTATTGTGCGCATGTTGTGGTCGACTCAGACAGAGCGACGCCTGCCCTTCCTAACCAAGAGGACCTTACACGCTGCTGTCTCCTTGGCTGCGGGTGTGGTACATCCTCCTTCCTGCCGTCTTACCGCTGCGCAGCGCCACCGCTGGCAGCTCCTTGAAATAGCAGCTGAACTGCTCAATGTTGCTGGGAAAGAAACATGGTGTTGTAAGCAGCATGTTTATGAAGAATAACTAAGAAATACATTTGCACATAGTATAAATATAACTCAAAATATCAAAGAATAATTTAGATTTTTTAAATTATGAAAATGGTAAAGTAGTTACCATATATTTGAGGAGGATACCCGTCATATATATTACTTAGAATAATAGATTACAATGAGGTTGTTTAGCTAATGCTTTATCTAAAGGGACTTATAAAGAAAACAATGAGTATTACAGGAGCATTTAGGGGTTAGGCATCTTGATTAAGGATGCTAACAGGTAGGCCAACTCCTGGGATCAAACCAATCACTGGCTAAGAGTTGAACATCCAGATGACTAGACTAGTCCTGCAACTGGTGTGGTTACGCGTTAAGTGCACTCTGGTACAAGGACGGGGCTACAAAGCCAGAAGGTCATTCAGCAGTGAAGAGCTTCACCTGAGGGACTGCAGGATTGCATTCATAAAGCATGTATTGCCCAGGTTCCGGAGGCCTGTGGCACCCAGAACAGAGATCCCACCCTGTCAGAGACACACGATATACACACCACCATCAATCCATTACCAGTAATATAGTGATTGGCTAAACACTCAAGTGCATTACTGGGATGCTCATATGAGGCCAAAAGGTGAGCTCCCTGGATTTATGACTTATTAACAATGAAAAGAAACATTTGACACTTACATCATCCTTTAACAACTTGCAGTTTGGAAATGAGCCATCCAAAAGTTTCCTTTTCCTTTGTCTTTCACCCATTAATGAGCTGTAAGAATTATATTATTTCATTTTAAACAATGCACAGGTGTACTTGGCCAAACTGAATAATTGTGCTTTCTGGCGTTTTTGCAACGGTACTTACTTTTCCAAACATTGGAGATACTCTCTCATCTTTTGCACCTGTCCATGTTTGGTGTCATTAACCACAAAGTCATCACATCTGTAACTAAAAGTGCAAAAGCACAAATTCATTGACAGTAGACCCAGTAATACCAAATTCAGTGGGTCTGTAATCAATTATAATCAACTGTAATAATATGATCTGGCTTTATAGTCACAACGCCTACTATGATACCAGTTAGATAAACGGAAATAGGACTGGTTTTCCCCAAACAAAATTTAAGGCATTTATCTGTGTGTGTGTGTGTGTGTGTGTGAGATATCAATAATTTGTGTGTGATATGCATCAATGTTCCAGCGTTATCTAATGTTGGGAAAATATTTCTCTCAAATGTGAATGTAGACACTTACCAGAATGTGCTATAGTTGCAGCAGTCCATGGTGACTGAATGGGCTTTCATCTTCTCGTCTTTGTCAGATGTCTTCTGGCAATTGCCAACTTGGCTCTCCTCAAAATGTTTCTTTGCATGTCCATTGACGTATCTTTACAAAAGGAAAAGAGAGATCACATAAACACAACACCTCATACATACAGTTAACACTAGGCCTAAATGAGGATGCACAGAAAAGATAAACTAAAAGTAAAAACATGAAACAACTAAGCATAGGTCAGTTAGAGATAGGGTTTATTGTCCTTTCCAAAATGTATTGTTTGCCGTACAGCACTCATCAGACACAGTCACATTAAACACAGCAAACAACAGTGGCACCAACAAACAATAACCAAGCACCTTGCCATAAACCTCATATTCACCCAATATGATTTATATGTATAATTATTTAAGTATTGTTGTGACTGATACAATTGTATTGAAGTCATACGTTGTCACTCCATAAACAACGTCAAAGTGAACTCGCTCTTGTCAAGTGTTGGGCAGGTTACTCAGGAATTGTAATAAGTTACTATTTACTTATTACTCTTATATTACTTTACTTATTACTGGGTATTAAAAGTAAATAGTTATGTTACTCATTACATTACGATATCACTTTAACAATCACTACCCTGCCTCACCCCTTTGAAAAATGACAACCTGTGTAGCTAGCTCATTTTAGAATTGAATCCTCTTCATTGGAACAATAATAAACTTTAGGAGTCAACAATCAAACAAAGTGAAAACATTGCAGCCTCTCAAATCAGATGATTTGACAGGTTGGTTCAATTAGCATACCCTAAGTTAAGGACCAGAAATCTCGTTCTTGTAACACTACAGTCTTATAACATTACAGTAACTAGTTACTAGTAACTATTTCCTGCCCAACACTGCTCTTGTCCTATTTAAAATCTACTAAATAATATTTAACAGCAACGCAATATACTTGATGATGGGCCACAATTCAGGTTGTATGTCACTTTATTTTTATTCCACTTCGTAAAATAAAATGTATAAGGTATGTACTCTATTTGCTGTTAAGTTTTTCATGAATTAAAGAGAAAAAGAAGGCTAAATCAGATTACCTTCCACAGTGTACATTCAGACAGGTAAGACAAACCCAAGGACTTTTGGTAGATCTGCAAACTAAAAATACAAAAGAAAAACACATAAGATAACAATGTTGTGTTTCACAGTCTTGTGTACCGTATGCTCCCACATTATGATTTCTACCATTGCAATTCAATGTCAATAGTCGGTTCACCCTATTATGAAAGAAATGACTGTGCACATGTCTTCACAGCACTTTCAAAATAAAATGTTCCCCCAGCCAACCAATCCTAGATAAGTATTGCTCTCACCGTTGCAGCACCAGGATGATGGAGTACCATTTGGGAAAAGAGAGGAGTCAAAACACAAGTTTGAGCTCAGATGAGGGCACTCCATCAATTTAAATCGTGAACTCGGGAGCGCAACAAAATGTGCTAGCTAATGCTAACGTTAGCTACCGTACCTGGATACCTAACTGTTACTGGGTAATGCGGGTTTAACTTCGCCAGCATCAATGCAAAAATGTGTTAATACCTCAGTCGATACAATCACAAAAGTAAATGAAACGTGACCTAAATATCGACATACATCATTGTTGTTAGACTAATATGTGACTGTTGAAAACAATAGCGTTAACTAGTAGCGGAAGTAAATATAGGAAGTGACGTTTCCATCTACCTTTTGCAAAACGTGCTGCGTGCTCTAAAATGTGACTATTTTATGCAAACTATAATACATATAATGTAAAAATCTAAAATATTTGTCGTCACTCTGCACACTGATGAACTAGGCACAGATGTCATTGGATATGCATAGTGAATATTTCCTTTGTTACTGGAAAATATTCCCCACATTACACTAGTATGTTAGTTTCTATTGTTCTAAGTAGAGTATTCCTATATATGACTGGTGTGTGCTCAAACACACTACTGTTCTAATAAGTACAGTATTCATATATTTTCATGTTGTGTGCTCAAACACACTCACATGGGGGTCTGGTAGAGGATGTTTTCCTACTGGTGAATGGGCAAGTGCCTAAACTCAATATTATACATACAGTAATTATAATCTTACCCATTAATTTATAACGACCGGACATTTTTTACCTTTTACATTTTTTCCAGCCTACAAAAGTTAAATAAAACACCCAAATAATGAAAATGAATTTTCTGTGTGTTCAGATGCCCCATGTGGACAAAGTCATGGAACTTAATGATTATCAGATTCAATTATCCACATTTTTCAAAGAGAAAACCTTAAAATCGGTCAGATTTGACCGAACACAATAGGTTAAATGAAGGGCAACACACATACACTTCTATATATTAACTGTGCACTATTATTACTGATACGTTTTGAGTGTGCATATAGTACAGTCTACACAGACAGTAAATTAGTTTGAACATTATTTTATTAAGAAAATGTATTCTCTGCTATACAGGCTTTGTAACACAGGCAGTCTATTTCTCATAGGCTTTCAGAATACCATATAAATAATGTTTGCAGAAACATTGCAGCAACATTGAATATCTCAACTTCATTTTTTATGCACAAATATTTAGCTAAATCAAAGTGTGGCTTATCAATAACTATTATAGCCTGCTTCTGTTTAAAATAAAAAATATCAGCAGAGAACATTTCTCAAATATGCACAATTGCTTTCACCTATACAGTAGCAATATATTCTAGGGTAGCACCCAAGACTACAGAAACCAAACAATGTGCTAAAGATGTGATCTATGACATTTCTATCGCTGGAGCTTGAAGAGCTGTTTCTGTATCCTTGGCTTTCCTTTGTTCTTTTTTTGGTTCTTTCCTTTAAAACATAATGAAACACATTTTACAGTTATCTATATTCTCCATCGGCAATAACATTGACTTCAAAGCAACATGGCCACACGGTACCTTGATTTTACACCAAGGACAATCGCAACTATGATGATTATGGCAAGAAGAATACCAAACACAACTCCAACGATGATTGCTGTGAAGAAACAACACAACATGTGTGTATTTTTGCTATCAGCATAACCTAATTTTACTCTATCGTCAATGTAGGAGTCAGAATTCTATTTATTTGATTAATTGATTTGAATGTATGGTCATATCATCATGTGTGTGCATTTATCTGAGTGCCTCCCCTTCTGCAGGCAGGAGAAGGAATCTAATGTATAAGTTCAGATAGCCTATTTAGCTTGTACTCCTGGACATATTGAACTAATCACTGATTCTGGACTGCAAGCATGTTTCAAGGATAAAATATCTATACAGAGTAATTATTTAAATATTTTAACTATTAAGAAAGCTCTTAAAATAACCACTGCAGTAATATTATTTTGGGGGTGTTAATGTATACTGTACATACATGGGATATGAGACATTGACATCTCTTCTAAAAATACAAGTGTATTCTTCAGCGTAAGTTCTTAAGTTTGAGTAAGTTCTGGGACACCATGGTTACACTGTCTGTTTACACTGTTTGTTGTATATTGTGTTTTATTGTTGTTTTATTTATGATATCTATATTTATTGTTAATAGCATTGCTGTTTACAGCACTTTGGTCAGCATTGGCTGTTTTAAAATGTGCTTTATAAATAAACTGACTAGACTTTACTTGACTATACATACATGGAATTATTAGTTTTTATTTGTTAATGTAAATACATGGCTTTTAGATTAATTTACAGAAACATTGAACATACTAAACTTTGTGTGATATCTCACATTATCAAATGCAAACATATAATAATAATAATTATAATAATAATAATAAAATAAACTTTATAGGCTAAGGTCAGGTCACAACAATTAGTTGGCACAAAAAGTGATTACATAGAGTATGTCACAACCTAATGATCCAGGAGAAGGATCATATAAAATTGAGCATCATATCTATTTACCTTTTAACACACCTTTTCTGACAGCATATGTGTGAATCTGCCTATTGACACTGAACACATGTTGTGTAGGATTTTTCAACTCACCAACTGGAGTATCCACTTCTTTGTCTTCTTCCATTTCACCGTCATCTTAAAAGGTCATCAAGCATAACGCAGACGAGTTACTAAACAGTTTTTGTGTGCAGATTATACTCATATTCAACACCCTTTTACCATAAGTGTGTGACCAAGCTGTAAAAAGTCAATAAGAAACGTGACATTGTTGTTGTATTTATGGAATAAAATATTAACTGAATGTTTTTACTGTCACATGTTAGTTACAATGTAACATTAGCCTGGCAAGACCATCCTGATCTTGCCAGCCCCTTCATTTCGCCTTAGTATCAGTGTGGAACCCTTCAATGCAAAAGAGTTTGTCGACCGCTTAGAGTTTACTCGGGCCGATCAGTGGCCAGCTGAAGTTTCCTAAGATGATGACAACACCGTATGTTGTATGTTGGATATCCACCGGTGCTGTAGCTGATTTTAAACATTCTGATTGGATGCGATAAAGATAGGAAGTCCAATCGTATGTAAGGCAGCTTGAATAATATGTATTAGCACTGCCTTTTAACAAATGCTTTTGTATTTGAAGAATTCCAGACTGATAGGCCCATAGTGAGGTACATCCAGAACTTGCAAGATCAGGATGTTATCACGAGGCTAATGTAACATGTGCCTCAATATATAGGCCATTAAACGTAGACCATTGTCAAAAAGTGACCTGGCTGAGTATGTTTTATTAGCCTTTAAATTTTTTTAATTTAACACTATTCCTAAGTAGATTTTTAGAAGATCTACTACTTTACATACGTGCACTTTTAATACAGTAGTATTAATGCTCACCATGGATTCCAGCACACGTCGCATTGCAGATTTCATCATCAATAAATCTATTTCCATTTCCAACACATCCAGTCCAAATGAATGTTATACATTTGTCATGATGGGAATCATAGTACCAGCGCAAAAATGAGCCCTGGCAATTACCCTTAGCCTTAGGAAAGTGGCAAGCTTTGGTTACTGTGAAAGAGAAAAGGCACAAAAGGCTGAATAAAATAATAATTTTAATAACTTATAATAATAACTCATAATAACTCATAATAACTCATAATAATAATAATAATAATAATAATTGTGTTGCTGTGTTTGAACAGGTAAACAACG
>JAODUH010016603.1:0-18094 GCA_027564835.1 Typhlichthys subterraneus | reverse complement strand
GCCCAGACTAGTGACACTTAGTTGATCCCCACAGCTTTTGTTTTCGTTCTCTGCTGGTTACTCCACAGTAGCTTGTTTTTTATTAAACTTTACTCTGACTTCAAAGCGTCAAAGTAGGGTCAGGAATGCTTATTCAGGACTAACTCTTATTCAGGACTAGCTGTGGGGCTACGTTAACGTTCTTCTGTAGATCAAATAAATGTTGATGTGTTATTAATGGCCATCTAGCGGCATCTAGTGTTGTTTCTATTTAGTACAACAATAAAGTTACACTTCCGGGTCTTGTACAGGATTTGTAAGTTTGGCTGCTGTTGCATTCATTTAGTTAGCTACCTGCCAGCAGTAGTAGACCGTTAGTGATCATGTATCACCAACCAGTGTTAAAGAACAGACGGACCCTTTTAGAGAGAGCAGAGAAATTTATATCAGACATTTATTTTACAGATTGCAATCTTAGAGGACGGTAAGGTTTTTTTTTCTAATGCACAAGCCAGTGAGTGGTCAATATTACCATGTGACACAGCACATCATATTGTCGTATTATGTTATGATGTATTTAAAAAGTGAAACGTGCATTGAGCTGATTTAATATGATCTAACATCTTATTTGACAGTCTCATTGGAGAGTCATATCCTTTGGATTCAATCAACGCTAGCCTGTCGTCCAAACGAATTTCCTTCTTGGAGGCTATCAGACAGACCTTTGTGCCTTACATAGTTGGTGATACCTTTGGACCGACGTAAGTAATAGGCTAACTACTAGTCCTCAGTTAAAAATAGTATCCAGATATTGTCTTCTTTTTTATTTTAAGATGGTGGACATGTTGGTTTAAAGTGACGCTAACTATCCCTGATTCCTGGAGAGGCAAGGAGGTGCATCTGCTATGGGAGAGTGATGGTGAAGCAATGGTTTGGCGAGATGAACAGCCAGTGCAGGTAGATTTAAAGGGACTTGATTTACAGAACATATCTTGAAGTTTTGTTACAAAAAGCACATTATGTTCACATTAATAAATGAATTGAGAATAAATAAATAATATAAAGACTAAATAAGTAAGAATACGTTAATCAACAACATTAGCCTTCCTTTGCACCTACCCCTAGTGCAGGGGTCTGCAACCTGCGGCTCCTGGGCCAAATCTGCCCAGTTAATAATCACTCCTACACCCTGGGAAAAACATGTGAATGATTTGTCATTTAGGTCTATTAGTTAATGTTGATAGGCTAAGTATAACAGTTTCTGCGGCTCCAGACAGATAAATATAATAAATTCCAGGCACAAATGGCTCTTTTGATACTAAAGGTTGCAGACCCCAGCCCTAGCATTAGCAGCTTTACACAATTCCTTCTGCTTGCCTACAGCCATGTAGTGCAGTGTTGGAACTTACAAATACATAGAAAACATCTAAATATAGGATTTGATATTATGAAAGGAGTATTGAATGTTAAGCCAAAATACACGTAGAACATCTAAATAGGCTTAACAAAATTGTCATAACTCATGTAGTACCTCCGAGTGCCCCTAGGGGTACCCACACACCATTGATGTACGTACTTTAGTAGGCCTAGTCCTAGTGTGCAGTTCTGTTCTCTATAAACTGATGGGGTGGAAATGTGTGGTTCTAGTGCTGCTATGGTACAATTGAGGAGTAATACTAATAATACATTTGATTTGAGAACGCCTTTCAAGACACTCAGTCATATTACATTGTATATAGACAAATATAAAGACACATTGATATAAATAATTTGCAGCAGCATACATTTTAGAATTATGAGATACACATAAAATAAGTGAAAAATATATAGATGTTAAACGGGAGGGTGGTGAGATACAATAGCCTAAGTGAGTGGGGAAAAAAAATCTTAAAATCACTAAAGCAGTACATTGCGATACTTTATATAGCCTATTGTAAGTAGCCTAAATAATGAGGACACTTCAGTGAAAAATATGTTTTGTGAGGCAGTCCTACAGCCAAAAGTTACAACAGTCAGAGCAGAGGTTGGTAACATAAAATGTTGAGTAAGGGAGTAAACTAGCAGATTTGGTTTGAGTAATGTACCTCTAAATCTACAAGGGAATGGATAGCTGTGTTTTTAGTGTGTGTTGTTGTGTTCTCATTGTTTTATTTAGGGGCTGACTAAAGAGGGTGAAAAGACAAGTTACATACTGACTGAATGTCTAAAAGATGAAGATCCACACAGGTCACTAAACTTGGATTATACTGAGTACATTGCTACTACTTTTGTAGAATTGTATTTTCACCTTCATGACATTTCCGGATATTCAGTGTTACCCTTTATGTGGAGTTGGCTTGTAATGGACTATTTGGAGCTGGAAAAGGGTCCCAGATTGCACCCCCAGACCCTAGCAGGAAATACTCAGTGCAGAAGGCTGAACTGGTGGTATTTAACCGCAATGTAAGAGATCTGCTGACTGATTTTGAGATGCTGGTGGACATTGTAAAGGTAGATCAAATAGTATTCATTATTTTCTACTAATGGTTGGTCACCATGGATACTATTAACCTAATGTTATCCAATTTCTTAATTATAGCAGTTGGGAGAAGGAGAGCAAAGGGGCTACCAGGCACTTTTCACTGTTAACGAGATGGTGAACCTCTGTGACCCAGCAAACCCCAGCTCCTTCTCCAACGCACACAGTCTGGCTCACAAGTTCTTCAGCCAGCGGAATGGTCAAAGTCAGCACACTGTCCATGCTATGGGCCACTGCCACATAGACTCAGGTTTCATTTGTTTATTGCAATTCAAACCGGCATTTACATTAACAGCATTTAGTAGCTGAACAGGTCATACATGCAGTAATGGTAAGAAACAGCATTCTGATTACATAATGTAATCAGGGCTAACATACAGTACAGTACATTAATTACTGATATTTAATTTAAGCCTGAAACAGCCAAAATTGCTGTTCTCTCTCTCTCTCTCTCTCTCTCTATATATGTATGTATGTATATATATATGTATATGTATGTATGTATGTGTATGTATATATATGTATATATATATGTATATGTATATATATGTATATATGTACATATATGTATATATGTATTTTTTTTTTATTATTTTTTTTTTAAATAAAATATAAGATTAATGATTTCCATAGGACACTTCAGTTATACCGGCAAATGCATGTTTGTTTTTTGCAACAATAATTTCATTTATTTATTCTAATGTTGTAATCCACCAGCCTGGCTTTGGCCATATGAAGAGACAATTCGCAAATGTGGTCGCAGCTGGGTAACAGTGATCCGGTTAATGGAGAAGAATCCTGAGTTTGTGTTCACTTGTTCCCAGGTAACTTTGCACAAATACAATTTCTCATTGGTTTTCTCAATTTCTCATTGGTCTCAGATTGGTCCCCTTTGTTCTTGCTGTGTCCAGGCCCAGCAGTTCCAGTGGGTGAAGAGCTGGTACCCAGGCCTCTTCTCTCAGATTCAGCATTATGTCAGGAAGGGCCAGTTCATTCCAGTTGGAGGCACATGGGTGGAAATGGTAAGAATGATCTTTGCAATATTGCTGTTGTTGTGATGCCAGCATTTATACAAATGCGCGACATGGCGTTAATTGTGGGAAAACTACAATTCAGGATGGCAACCTGCCATCGGGGGAGTCCATGGTCAGGCAGTTCCTGGAGGGCCAGCGTTTCTTTAAGCAAGAGTTTGGTTTCTACTGTAAAGAGGTAAGACTAAATATTAATGTAATGGTAGCGTGTTTTGATAGCAGGAAAATATGTTTTCCGTGTGCCTTGCAGTTCTGGCTACCAGATACCTTTGGGTATTCTGCCCAGCTTCCTCAGCTAATGCAGGGCAGTGGCATTTCCTACTTCCTGACACAGAAACTTAGCTGGAACTTGGTCAATGTATTCCCTGTAAGTAACTGCTTCTGCAACATAGTCAATCAGCAGGAACTTAAAAGTTGTCAATGTAACATTCAAATGTTTGCTTTTTTTTCCTGAAGCACAACACCTTTTTCTGGGAAGGTCTGGATGGTTCCCAGGTCTTAACTCATTTCCCACCAGGAAATTCCTATGAGATGAAGGGCAAAGTTGAAGAGGTGGGTTTCTGTTTCAGCAGGAACTTATCAAATTATGTTGAAGTGATATTGAAGTTGCGAATGTATAGCTTCCTTACTGTGGCATTGCAAGTGGAGATATGTGGTAGAGTGGCACTTCATTCTCCTACTACAAGATCAGATGCCACAGCATATAATGTCTACTGGAGCAGGCATGCATTAGCTTAGTTATGTCCGACTATGCTCTCAGCTCAATATATTTAGCTGGGATTACAGTCGGGACACCCTGATCATGTTAGTATATGTACAGCCACACTGATGTACAGCTGCCCAATCAGCGTGGGTTAGTGAGATGAAAAAGTCAAACGTAACCAAACTTAATTCCCACTGACAACCTCTCACAACATTGCATTGCCTTTTTAATATACAGTATGTTCACATGTTGACATTTTATATTAAATGTATACTTCTACTGCCTCTAGTGGGCAGGATAGGAGACTCATCTGAAATGATCTGGCTGGGGTCCATCTTTGACAAATATCTATCTGCTCCTTAATACTGTAGTACTGTAAATCACTTTGGATAAATATATCTGAAAATGGAACAAACTGGTATTGTAGTTGGTCACACAACCACGGGTGAGACATATTCCCTATTTAACTGGCACATGACTATTGTTTTTATTTGGGTAAATGAGTCATGTCTTGGGATACTTTTAGCAACTCAAAATGTTGTTATGGAGCTGGATTTAGTTAAATCTGAACTGACTCACTATAAAAATCACTATTTCACAGTTATTTGCATTGTTTATACTGTAAATGTACCCACCCTGTAGATTTCCAGTAGGTATTTCACCAAGTTGAAGACCCGAGATGTGATCCTTGAAAGTCCTAGATAGAACATCTGGGTCCCAAGTCTCCCAACCATTTATGATGTTCTTTGTCTGATTTCTGGAAATAATTGTTTTGTGCAATTCAACCTCAGTGTGTATATATGTGTGTTTGTGTGACAAAGACATTCCCTATGTTTGCATTCTTCTGCCACCAGCTAGTCAACACTGTGAAGAACAATAAGGACAAAGGCAGAGCCAATCACAGTGCAGCTTTGTTTGGTTTTGGTGACGGCGGTGGGGGACCCACACAGTTGATGCTGGACAGACTACAGCGTGTCCAGGACACAGACGGACTTCCTAAGTTAGTTCCTGTGCCGCAGACTAAACATCTTTAGCAGTTCCCTTTGTCGCACGCACAACTGTAATAATACTGGGTTTGGTAAACGCACAAGGAAGTGTTGCTTGGTAACACGGGACAGAGGGAAGGGCGATGACTGATCACACCGGTGTCCGCCTAGGGTCCAGATGTCCAGTCCTGACCGGCTCTTCTGTCAGCTTCATGCTGACTCAGCACTGCTGTGTACGTGGACCGGAGAGCTATTCTTGGAGCTGCACAATGGCACTTACACCACCCAAGCTCAGGTGGGAATCATCCTCACCTACATGTCATTCAGCATCACTCACAAAATAGAACAATGACAGGGAGTAAAGCCTAAAACTCACTATTGGGTAATTTGAAACACTTAAAGCGCCGTATGTATCACCTATAAGTAGCTAGCTTGTCCTCTCCTGAGGAAAGATGCTAGTGTAACAGTAGCCAGTGGGTACAGCACTGTGCAGTGAGTAAACATCACTCTCCGACACTTTAAGAGACGTTCTAGCGACAAATGCTAACACCCATGCTCATTATTTACATTAGAAATCGTAGTAGGTTCATAGATGAACCTGACGCACCAGATAGTTTGTTACACAGAACCACCGGGAAGCCATCCAATGAAACTGTTTGGAAGAGGGCAGGTGATTGGATGAACCATCTGTCAATCATTGTTTTATTACAGGCTAACTTCACACCTACCATGTCAGTAGCTGCTAGTAGTGATTGGTCTGACTCACTGGTGGCTTGGTCCCAAGTACAGGAACTTGAAGCCTGGCTAGATGAATTATCAAGTGAATGTGATCATGTGAATCCAGCTGCCTGGCGAGGCAATGGGCATATTGATAAAGAAAAGCATTTGTTGTTGAAACTGCAGATAAAGCGTGGCAACCGACAATGTGAGGTGCTGCTCCATGACATTGAGGTAGCCAGCAGCCTGGCTCTGTGGCAGAACAACACCTTTCAGTACCCTTGCAAAGAGCTGCAGGAGCTCTGGAGGTACAGTACACACCCACACTTAGGTTTTTATGAAGGTAGAACAAATAGTCTGCTCTCATGTTTCTCCTAATGCTTCTCTTTCAGGCTTCTCCTCCTCAACCAGTTCCACGATGTGATTCCCGGCAGCTGTATAGAACTTGTTGTTGAGGATGCACTCAGGTATTATCAGGGTAAAGCAAACATTATAATATTTTAGCTTATTATGGAGGGCTCAGAAATAATAATTTTCCAATGTCAGGGTCCTAGATCGGCTTCCGAGCTAGTAGGTGTCCACGAGCAAGGCACAAATCCCTGTCGTGTGTTGGATGGCACCTTGCATGGCTGACACCACCATCAGTGTGTGAGTGGGTGAACATGAGGCAGTGATAATACTGTGGGTTAGAAAGCGCTATATACAGTAAATGCAGTTTGCTGTTTGACCATTTAATAAATCATCCATGCTGTAGCACAGGGAGCATCCTGGGTATTTTAACATGAAAACCCATGTTACATTTTGCTCTTAGATATCCGCCGTGTCGGGACCAGGCTGCTGCATGATGCATGTGGCTCACTGTCGAAAGAGAAGGCAGATTCCCCTGCTGTCTTCAACTCCATGCCATGGGAGCGTCATGAAATCATCCAGCACCAAGATGATACCAATCAAGCCTGTCTAGGTATAATGAATATTAAAAGCCTCTGTGATTTTCTTTCCTTTACATTTCATTCAGAGAACTCTGTTAAAAGCCACTTGTCAGTCGGGTAGAGAACCACCGACATATCTGGCTACAGTAGTTTTCAGAAGTGCATGTCATTGGAAAATCCTCAAAATGTGGGATCTGATTGGTTGAAGGTGGTCCAGTCACCTGGGAGAGAAGGAATGACACCTACTGACACCACCAAACAGTCTGCTACCAAATGGCTGACAAAACACCAGCTACCTAGTATATATTTATTATTAAAAATTTATAGAAAACCCTCAATCTATATGTGTGGTACTCCAGCTCTGGTGAGTGTTCCAAGTGTGGGCGTGGCTGCTGTAAAGGGGACATCTCCCGCGATGCCAGTCTCCGTCACTGTTCAGGTGCACAGTACTGTTTTTCTTCTGTTTGCATTGCCAGGCATCCCTAGTGTCGATTGAGTTTGCTCATCCTGTCCTTGTCCTGTGATACAGGCAGACAACACGGTTCTCATCCAAAATGGCATTCTTCAAACGGTTGTGAACATAGACGGGAGCTTGGCCTCGCTGCACCTGGTGGATGCGAACAGGTGGAATGACATGATGAAACAGGCACAGGCCTTCTTGGTATTGGCGTTGTCGAACTAGGATTTCTGTTACCATTACTGTACCAACCTGTCCATTGCAGAGAAGCCATCTCTGCTGGCTGCCATGGAAACCAGTTTGTCTTGTTTGATGATGTCCCCCTGTACTGGGATGCGTGGGATGTTATGGACTACCATCTACAAACAAGGTGGTGTAACTGGCATTGTCTGGTCTGACAAATAGACTATCACTACTTTTTAAAGTTTAATCTAGTTTATGTATGGAATTGTTTTGTTATTTAATGTTATTTGTGTGTACTGTATGTTTTTATGTTGCTTAGGTTACCCAAACCCAAGACAATCGTCTATCATTACAGTATGTGATCTAACATGAAGATGTTAGAATCTTGGATATAGGAATATGAGACTGCATGTGTAACCGAGCACCTTCTGGACCCGTATATATAGAAAGCCGGTGGCGGAGGTGGTGCAGCCTGTCACGGTGGTGGCCCCAGGGGGGCTCCGGGGCAGCGTGAGCTTCAAGCTCAAGATCAGTGACCGGAGCACCATCACCCAGGAGATCGTGCTCGATGCCATGTGCCCTTATCTCAGGTTCAGCACACAGGTGAGGTATCTCAGGTTTTACTCTGAGGCTGGCGAGGATCTCAAAGTATGGGTCAGGATCCACAGGGGAAGGGGTCGGAAGATTATTTTTAAAGTTATGTGAGGACGCGTGAGACTGTCAAACAAGTTTAAGTGCACAGTATTTCCATTAGTTTATTATTATTATTAAAGCAGGCACCGTCATCGATGAGTGTGCCCTGAACAGACAGCAGCTTCTATACCCGTGTCCATAGAGCTGAGAATGCCACTGTTGCAGCATTCCATCCCAAGTCAGGAAGACAGTGTTTAGATAAGGAAACATTAAAGATAAATTAACTCTAGACTAGATTAGAGACGTGCACAGTTCATTACTTCCCCAGGAAACCACTGCTCCTTAACCTTATTTTGTTTAATTATGTACTATAAAAGTCACACAGCAATTTTAACATGAGAATACATTTTATAATAGAACATAAACAAACACACACAAGCCCACAAACATTCACAAAATGTTTTTAATAAAACAAGTTAAAATAATCAAATGTATAAAGTGCATTGTTAATTTGTATATTCCAGGTGGAGTGGGGAGAGTCACATAAATTCCTCAAAGTTGAATTTCCAGTACAAGTGCGCAGCCCCAACGCTACATACGAAATCCAGTTTGGACACCTACAAAGACCCACACACAGAAATACCTCTTGGGATTGGGCTAGATTTGAGGTAATTAATTCTGTAATCAATCTTTTAGATAATCTTATTGATCAATCACATTTCTTTAGTGTTAAATATACTTCCATAATAAAGCATCACAAATTAATTGTGGAGCTTATTTAATTACTAATTTCTACATATATACTACACTATATACTCTTTACTCTATACAATTTTATGCTATTTTATATTTTCCAGGTTTGGGGTCACAAATGGGCAGACCTGTCGGAACACAACTTTGGCGTTGCCCTGCTGAATGACTGTAAATATGGTTATTCAGTTCATAAGAACACAATGACCTTATCCCTGTAAGTCATACACTCCACCCAATATTAGTTTTTCCAGTTTCCAAGACACTTGAAACATTCACACATGATCTCAACACAACCAAATCTCCAAACTACATTCACGAAACTCAGAAAATATACTAGAGCCTTAAAAAAAGAATTGTCTGCGCTTGAACAAACAATACTTTCATACATACTTGCATATACACAGCCGCTAGTCAATATATTAACACTACAGACCAGTCATTAGTCTGACACCAAAAATAGAGAACACACCATCAAGGGCATGTAGTTACATAAATGTAATAGATTTAAAAATATGGTATTTAATAACCACACCTTAGTACATATTGAATATAGGCTACTGTGTTATATAGTAGCTTGTGTAATAAATATGTATATTCAGCACTTAATATAGTAGTCCTTAGGGCTGCCCCCAAATATTTGATTATTCGGGTATTCCTTAGTTGGGTATGTATTCGATTTAAATATTGGGATTTGAGTATTCGTTTTTTTCAAATTATGCATGCATGCTTTCCTATTAATCCCTACTGTCTCCATATAAACCCACACTTTGAAATGTCATTGCCCTACACTGTGTCATCAACACAATTGATTGCAATTGGCTCTGTTTGTAAGAAGAGCGCGAGGATATTCATTCAACACACTCTTATTGGCTATTACAGGAGGTATGCTATTTGACAGCTCTGACTGGCTTAATTGACGTGTCAAAGAGGCCATTTTGAGCGCTTGGCTATATTTACATGTGTACTCAATGAAGCTAGGAATCGAAAATTACTTTGGTTATACTTAATTACAGTTGAGTGTTTTTAATTGTGTTGTTTTAGAGAGTATTCTAATACTTGTTAGGAAATACCATCAAGTATTCGTAACCTGTAAAATGGTATTTGGGACAGCCCTAGTAGTCCTACATCATGTATGATGACATGTTTATGTGCTGGGTTCAGCCAGAGGATTTGTTCTACATCGCCGGCAACAGGGAGGGGGAAAACAGAAAGCAATTCACCATGGTGAAAGCTGACATGTCCCAAACAATGACATCATGGAAAGCACTGTGCCCTTTGAAATTTGTTTCATAATAATGTTTAGAAGTGTGAACACTTGTGGAAAACTACAATTGTGTTGTTAACACACATTCATTACCATTGTGCTAAAACAATTTTCTTAAGTTATGCAAAAAGTTCATGAGATTTTCAAATTGTAAATTCATTCCATTCCATCCAACGTTAATCGCTTATCTGTTGTCGGGTCGCGGGGGCAACAGCTCAAGCAGAGCACCCCAAACGTCTCTTTCCCCGAGCCACATTAACCAGCTCTGACTGAGGGATCCAAAGGCGTTCCAAGGCCAATGTGGCAATAAACTCTCCACCTAGTCCTGAGACTTCCCCGAGGCCTCTGCCCAGCTGGATATGCCTGGAACACCTACCTGGGGAGAATCCTTACCAGATGCTCGAACCACCTAAACTGACTATTTTTCAACACAAGAGCAGTGGCTCTATGAGTTCCTCACGGATGACTTGGCTTTTCATCCTACCTATAAGGGAGAAGCCAGCCACCCTCCTGAGAACACATTTCGGCCATTTGTACCCGTGTTCTAGTGATTTTGGTCATGACCCAACCTTCATTACAATAGGTGAGTGTAGGAATGAAAACTGTCTGGTAGCTTTGCCTTCAGACTCAGCTTTTTGTCAAACCGGTACGATAAAGTACTGCGTGCAGGTGGCATTACCATCCCACCTGCTCTGCTTCTCTGGCCAGTCTCCCGCTCCAATGTCCCTTCACTTGTAAACAAGACCCGAGGTACTTGAACTCCTTCACAGTGGCTAAGGACTCATTCCATACCCGGAGAAGGCACTCAATCGGTTTTCTGCTGAGAAATTGTATTCAACTACATGCAATTGTTTTTAAAAAAAAAAAAAGTTCAAGCCACTGAACATTTTAATCATAGAACGTGGTTTATCAATAAAAAAATAATACAGCAATGCTCACACTTACAGTATTGTAGTGTGAGCATTCCTCACCAAGGCTCACCGTCTTCTAATATCTCCTTATCAAGACTTCGAGCTTCCAAGGCCCCAGATGCCAATGCTGATATGGGGACTCATCATTTCACATATGCAGTCATGCCACATGCAGGTTGGCTTCAGTGTTTATACATTAATTATAAATGTCTTTCCTGAAAGGGCAAGTCACATAATGTGTGTACTGTGATACAGGGTCTTTCCAGGACGCAGGCGTCATCCAATCTGCATACAACCTGAATTACCCTTTAAGGCCGATGCACTGCCCTGCTAACACTGTGCCGTGGAGTGCCTTCACTGTTGACACCACAGCAGTCATCCTGGAGACAATCAAGAAGGTGCGCTCCTAGCATATGTTTAGCTGGACCTTTTTTAAATGAGTTCAACAAATGACTTGACCCTGACCCAATGCTTGTGATTCACACCCACAGGCTGAGGGAGTAAATGATGCACTTGTCCTTCGGTTATTTGAGTCACATGGGAGCAGTATTACAGCAACTCTCCACACCACCCTTCCTATCCAGAA
This sequence comes from Typhlichthys subterraneus, assembly GCA_027564835.1. Lineage (NCBI taxonomy): Eukaryota > Metazoa > Chordata > Actinopteri > Percopsiformes > Amblyopsidae > Typhlichthys > Typhlichthys subterraneus. The sequence continues at coordinate 6,444 of JAODUH010016603.1, read as the reverse complement.
AGCTTGTCAGTAAGTATTCACTTTTTTTTTTTTTTACTGTGAATATTTAATATACTCTTTGGGTTACTTTATATTTTTTGTTATTGGGTTTTTCCCTCAGCTGTGACCTTCTAGAGCAACCAGATCCTACAAAGGCAGTGCACATGATTTCAGATGGGATACGTTTGAACTTCAGTCCTTTTCAAATTATGTCGCTCCTTCTTTTCTTGTAACTAGTGTCCCAGGATAGTTTAACAGCCCCCACCCCCATCCCAGGATTGTCCCTTCAATAATAATGTAAAACTTTAGAGGAACTGTCTTAGTTAAGTACCAGGCAATGGAATGTCACATATTGTTGTGAAACTACAATATGAATACATTAGATATGCTTTGTAGTGCCCAGTTACATATTTAACTGTGTAATTGGCAGGTTAAACTAATGACCGCTTGAATACAGAGGATCCTATGCAATTGTAGTTTCAGCTTGTGATGTCACAAATCACAAAGATGAGTCAATAGTTCTGCCTAAAAGATGTGAAATGAGACAGTGATGTATAACATTCATATATAACGGTTTAAATTATCCCATACAACAATGTTCTTAGGATATAAAGTTTATTTGCTGTTCTGCCTGGTCACTCTAACCACCTGCTTCTGTGAACCTGCCAAATAAAGCGGAAATAATTAACCATCTACTTTGAAATAATGAAAGCATTGTTTTTTTAATAAGAGGGGAAAGGGTGGGCCTGCTGACTTGTATTATGTAAGTGTATTATTAGATGCATACCTAAGGTCTCCGCACTGCTCTTCCTCCTGCGTGTTTGTTCCCACGGTGTGTCAACATCCCGCTCTTTCAATTTCAACTTCCCTTGCTTTACTGTTTCCTTCTTATCCAGTGGTTTCTCTTTTTCCTTCTCAGAGCATCTCCTGGCCACCTAGTGAAATAGATAAAGTTTGTGATTCTGTTAAATCGAAGATAAAGACTGCAGTTTCTACCTTTTTTGTGACTATATCCTGGACATCTTTATTTGTTTGTTTCTCTTCTTTTTTCTGTCTCTTTTTCGGTTTGGGTTTTGAACCTATCGGGTAAATCAAGCATTAGTTACAGACCACAAATGAGTTCCAAGTTATTTAATACAGTATTATGCCATACCTTTAGGTGCCATAGGCCCTGGATCACCCTGCAATTAAAATACTGTATTAATACCACTGGATGATCTAGTAGATACAGAAGAAGGTTTCCCGCTGCAACTCACCCTGAACCAGACAGTCCTGCCATTACGATCCATGATAGATTTCATTCCATCTACATTGTAACACTGCATCCATGCCATTAAGACAGAGTAGTCAGACTTGTCTGGATTATAGCCTTTTCCACCTTGCAGGATTAAAGGAACCACAACATACAGAATAATATGTAGCTGCACAACATGAATAGTATAAACAGCTGTGGAAAAAATATACCACTCCATTCTTAAAATGTAAAAAAACACAACATAAAACAATTCTATATGTACAAATTTAAGTGTGTGTGTATATGTATATAGAAAATAATGTGTATATACTGTATGTGTATATATACGAGCACGCACACACACACGTTTTAGATTTGTATATATAGAATTTTGGTCTCTACATTATTTCCGCCCCTGTATATTATCTGGGGTGTGATTGTTCAGGAAAACACTAAATACAACTCATTAGACCAAAATGACAATTTACAGAATAGAGTGATACAGTATAAGTGAGAACTCTGGCCAGATGATGTAGACATCATGACCTGGTTTCATATACAGGCATCAAGACTAGTCCTAAACTAACAGAAAAATGAAATGATCTCCCTTGAAAAAGGTTCTTAGTCTATAGGACTATTCTTAATACAGGAAACTAAACCCGGCCCATGTGTCTACCAATGGCACAGAGCTAAACTGACTAGAGATCACACATAGTTGTGTGTACAGATGGAAATTGAACATGTGATAACCACATCTGCAATGCACCATAAACGTTTGGTGCACATTTGTTGTTATATACTGAACCATGATGACGTCCATGACCTACCCAAGTTAACCACCTCCAGGGGAACTGTATGGCACAATCCCAACAGATCAGCATGCCCCGCTTTCCCTTTCTTCTTAGTCGGCTTCTGAAAATGAGACACGTTGTCATATGAAAGGAAAGCAAGTTGATAATATGAGCATGTGATGATCACAGGATCATAGAGGATGCTTCACCTTGACCTCTCCCCTCCCCTTTTTCACAGGATTCTCATCCACAAGTAGATCGACTAGATCAAGGCCTTCCAACACAGTTCTTGCTTGAACAAAGGGTGGGATGTTCAACCTGAAAATGAAATATGCTCTTAAAGGATGGTTTGTTTTGGATGGAGTTGTGGAACATTTGTCTTTTTGTTCACTGTTTGTGATCTAAACAATGGAAACTTGCACATAATAGTTCTGAAAAGTGGATAGGAGAGTAAGTTTAAGAATATTACCGGTAAAGAATTTCTGCCCTTAAGTAGTTACCAATTCCATTGAAATACTTCTGATTCAATAGAACTTCACAGATAGGTTTATCAAAAGCATGGTCTGACAGGTGTGACAAGACGTTTTCTCTGCAAAACATCACAAGATAGTACATGTAATGACTACAGCATTTGCATGCAAGCTTTTCTTAGCAATTACATGATTTAACTGCCCACCTGAAACTCTTGTATTCCATCATGGCGCAAGGTCCCCTGTTTGGCTGCCAACTGCCATTGGGATGCCATCTGCCAAACCTGCGCGCATCCACGAAGCTTAGCACTCTGCAAGGCTTCTCGTTTGAATAGAAGCGCAGATGGGCGTGCTTTGGCAGCTCACTCTCTAAGGTGAAGCGGAAATATCCTGACATTCCAAAGCGGAATGTGATGTCCATGGGCTGGTCCGTTTGTGTTTCATCACTTTTAATGGGCGTTAGAGTGAGCTTTACTTCCTTTCCCCTGGAGGTGGCAAAAATCCGATAGGCCTCACAGGTGAAGGGCACATCAGGACACTTGCTGACCGCTGACTTTTGAACAGGTCCTGTGAACACTATTGCATTGCACGTCCTGTTTACGAACAGGCTAGCAAGGTGGAGCTCTGGTCCCTCGGGCATTCCGTTTCAACTAAACAGAAATGTCTGATAAAATAATAAGAATGTAATGTATCTCGTTAATTAATTTATGAATATACCTGTGGGATAATACGAAACACAAACAACAGAAAAGTAGCTACCGTATTGTTAGCTAGTAATTATCTAATTTAGCAAAGAAGCTGCAGATTTTCTGAGATACGGTACCGTAGTACTTTGAGACAATCACGTGTCAATAACTTGCCTAACGATCAGACTACGGTAACATTTCGAGTAGGCCTATTACTACTAGCTAGGCCTACCGTACTGACTATTTGGAACCAGGCTATCGTCGTCCAAACACGTCGTACCGTTACCGTAAATATCAAATAACTGTTCGTGACAAATTCAGCTTACCCAACAATCAGACACTTGCTGTGGCAATAAAGATTCACGCAGCTACGTAATAACTTGTAGTAACGTCGTCACACAGACGTAGGACTACTTTGTGTTTTTCTCAAAAACACAATTACATTTAAGGAATCGAGGTAAACAGTTTCTGATTCCCAAGTTATGGTGTGTTGACGCAAAACAAACCTGGAGCAAAACTACTGCAACAGGAAATCATAGAATGGGGGTGGGGCATCAGATTCATAAAAAGATCAAACGACTTGATTTCATTTATTTATTTTTGTAAGATAATACTGATGAAAAGGTAATTATATATTAATAATTTAACTAAATATGCAATAATACAGTTGACTATTGTGGAAAACGTTTATTTCAGTATTCACATATTAGGTTTCTCACCTAACGATAAAAAATCTATAATTAGAAATGTGATGTAAAATAATGTTAATCAATTCATCTCAATGTTGTATTGACATAGCAGCTTCACTGATCATGTGCATCAAATTACAGTTATGATCAATAATATAAAATCTATGAATTCAAAGAATCTGTGCTTCACTGTAGTGAATTCATCATAGCTTGGGCTTGTTTTAGCTCTGTAACAATTAAAAATAGAAAGAAAAATGCATTAGACGCACATTAAAAACTGGTAAACCCCAATAATTTCAACATGGATAATTTTACAAAACTGACCTGTGAGCAACACTCTGAACTTATCAGCTGATATTGAGACAACGGTTGTCTCTGCAGAGCCTGATTCAGCTCCCTGAGCTTGCAGTTTAAGATGGACTGTTGGCTCATTCACCTCCATCAATTCACTGGAGCTTAATGTGTAGTCTACCCGCCATGACACAGCCTCCAATCGACCCACTGAAACACGAGCACAGCAAAGCTGAAGCCTTGCGAAAAACACTTGCATCATTGAGCTCTTCAACTGGTCTTGGAATAATCAAAATTGTTTATACATTTTCTTTTAATACTTACATCGTAGGCTCTCGTCTCTTAGTTTATCTTGCAGTACAGTGTGTTTGTCCTCATAGGACTTACACAGCCCTGTTGTATGCTCTAATATAATACAAAGATGAAATTAGCAATCACAAATGACTAGATTTAGAAAGAAGCTAAAGTAACCCGGGTACTGTATGCATTTAAGCATATACAGTGACAGTGATAAGATAAGAGTTAGTAAATCTAATCCAATACACTGTGAAATTCATCAAATATCTCCTCATGGTTGAATGTTTACTATGTTCAATTTATGTTTTTACTGAACGACACGTTTCTTCAAATAGGTTTGCAAAATGTTTTCAAAGACTTAAACGTGAAGCCGCATATTTGGAACTGGTTATGGTGTTTTAGATACTTGTGAGTCACTACATAGTAGCAGTACATTGCTTTAATTTACCATCTTATTTTATATTAAATGTATGCCATCTCATTGTGAAATTAAATGTAGAATCGGCATATGCTGACACAAGTTGTGGACATATCCTTCCTCGCCAATGGAACGGTGTCCAACTAACTTTACGTTCACTGAACGTAAATGTTACACCATCCTGAACCCTGCACCAGTCTTGGTAATGTGCATGTAAAGTGAGAGGAAGAGATTCGGAGGGAGCGCTTTATGGCACAGAAGGACAGGTGCATTTGTTTTGATGTCGAGTTAAAATATCAATGATCTCACCTTTAATGTTTTTCCACATGTAAAATTGACACACCTTAACCCCAGTGTTTCTACTTGTTTGTGTCATGACGCTAGAACATATACAATGCAGAATGTTTCCCATGTATGGCAGGTAAAGGGGAAAATAGAGGCAGTAGTCAGTTTAGTGAACGGTCCACTGACCATGGTTGGCGCTAACACGGGCCACCTCTAAGAGGACCAGCGGCTGTGGTCAATTTCTGGGTCCCTGAGGGCAGACACATGGTCCTTGTGGTCCAGGCCAGTTGATCAGTAGCTGCACACCCTTAAGTGATGCTTTTCTAAATAAATGCAGTACCCTACTGTATATGCATCAGAGACATATGTGCATAGCTGAATAATAAAGTCTGAAAACTGAGACAGGACAGAGGTGATGTGTGGTATAGGATTAGGACGACGTGACAGACCACTGAGCAACTGGTTCGGACCAGTTGTGTAGCTTACGGGCCAGGTCAACCTGTGTGCATTGTTTGCATTGACTCTCTCTACCTCTGTGTGCTTATCTTTAATGTGTGCTCACTGGCCAATCACAACCAATTGTTATTGTAAGGGGTGTGTTAAGTACACATGATGTCTGCTGTGTAGCTCAGCTGATAGATCAATTCAATTGTTTGTACAGTCATTGGCTTGAGTAGTTTACTAAATAGACTACCCTACGATAGGCCAGTTAAAAAAAAAAAAAAAAAAAACATGCTTCAATGTTCAGTCCAAGTCCCTTCAAAGACTTCATGAAACCACACATAAGAGCAAATAGTACTGCTGATGCCATCGATTTAATATATAACAAATCAATGGAATGAAAAACAAAGTAATTCCATGTAGGACTATCTATAATGGTGTCCTACCAATAGAAATGACTGTGCTATTGACCACAGCAACAAACAACAAGGCCCATAAGATGGACCCAAGTTGTAGTAGCCAGTGTGTCCGTGTTAGCGAACATGTTCAGTGGACAGCACTGCAATTGGCTACAATCCTCTCTCGGGGGAAACCTACCTTTAGGTAAACCAAGCTGCTGCAGCTCACTGGAGAGGCTTTCACTGTCAACATTGTGTTTTGCTGCACTGGTGAGAATAAAGCTTAGCACTGCAAAACTAGCTTTGATGTCGCCACTCTCTGCAATATGAGTTCACAGAATGAGTGGGATGCATTGCACCAACTTTGATTAGTCAACATAAGCAGAATCATTGATGACTTACCAAACTTTGCATCTGCAGTAAGTTTTGCAACTTTATCATACGAAAGGGGGGGGGGGGGGGGAG
>JAODUH010016575.1:13639-26872 GCA_027564835.1 Typhlichthys subterraneus | reverse complement strand
TGAACTTAAAATGGAAAGTATATTGCTGAAGCAATACACTTTCCATTTTAAGTGTATTGCAGTACATATGTATACTATTGACATTCAATAAACTGTAATTACATAATCATAGCTAATCAACCATATTACAGATGATGAAAAAAATTGTGGCAGAAAGATGTGTCAGATTGTATATAAATTGTATCTTGACTGTCTTATCTTATATATCACTTTCTTTTGTAAAGTTTTGCTACGCAAAATTATTATATTGTTGTGACATTAATTGGTTTGTATAGTATGGAACAAATGCTCAGACTTAAGATTTGTTTACACAGCTATAATTGTCAACCTGTCAATATAAAGATTTGTGTGGGTTTGACAGGGTTCTTCAACTCAGACAGACCCTGCCATATCGCTATATTTCAATATAATGTGGTGAGATTTTCATAGAGCTCTCTGTTGGTGTCTCTCCCATGCAACTATTGCGTTGGAGGAATGGCTTTATTTCCTCACACACTCAGACACACATGCCATGAGTGCCATTATATTAACTAATCATGGAAATATAGATTACATCCAGAACCAACATTTCACCCTTGCACCAAAAATAAATAAATGTGACTGTAGTGTGAAAGACAGTGAGATTAAACGCCAAGGGCTATCATTACAAAACCACATTCATAACAACAAAAAACCATTTGCAGAGGAACGTATAAAAAAAAAAGAGCATCCAAATCAAATGTTCCATGAAATGAATATGAAAAGGCTCTGCTGAATATACTGTATATCTGGTATAAGGTGAAACATCTCCCATGGAAAAATTGTTTGCTGTTATTATTCCCCAGTGTCTGACCTTTACAGTAAATTTATTCTTGCCGCAAACATGCATCTAACTGCCATAACCTAACCTCCACACGTTTGGGCGGTTAAATAGAAATGTAAGTGTAAGCTTAAAAGTTTCTTCTCATTTGGAATGTGTGAAAGGTGTTTTGTCCTTGGTGGCTCGCTCTAGTGAACACCAACTTACCGTTTCACTATGGATACCATGCATAAATTAGAGCTCTACAAAATCTCCTTGTCACAGTTAACGTTAATACAGAAGCATGCTTACACTAATTGGGACCACCATTGCATGAGAAAGCAAGGATTTTTACTTTACATGCAATTCCTTTTAGCTATCCAGATGAGTCCATGTCCATTCATAAAGAAAACAAAGCCTTGAGTGTCAAGAAATTGCAGATGAGGATAATAACAAAACATACTGTATATTTAAAAGTGTTTTATGCCAAGCACGCCTTCTCGCCTTTCAAAAAAACCTGAGGGATCCAGATGCAGTCTATGTGGCCTCTTATAACCTTAGGCCTATTTGCTACCCTAGGACCATAATGGCTGCAATCTGTGTGGTCCAGTGTTAGCCCTGAGTGCAGCAGCGTAGAACACCCTAGGCATCAGAGCAGAGTATATTCCTCTATCAGACACAAGCAGCCATTGCACAGTCTTTTCCATTCAGGCTTTATGTGCTGGCTAATGAACGGGTTTCTTTTCTTTCGCGCCTTTGTGAACACACCACTGAAGCGGGCGGCACTCTTGAAGACTGTTTCTGACCGTTCCTATTGCGTAGGGCCACTGGGTACCTGCATATGTTCCTATTCTCAATGAGCCTACATCATTGAGTCCTAATATATTGACCATAAAAGAAATATACAAATATAGCTTAGCTATCGTGAATATGGGAGACCTGATACAAAACATAATATTAGAACTGACAGAATAAAGAGAATGAATAATCAGGGAGGTCAAATACTGAAGCAATTCTAAAGGAAATGGACAATGTGTGTTAAGAAAGAGACAAGTAGATATTACCCCAAGGTGAAACTTTCAGATGTAACGGCTTTATCTCAGAGTGAAGTCTTTGAAAGTGAAACACTCTTCCGGTCTTTCACACAGAGCCTACTCATGAGTCCTTCCCCACAAAAGAAAGCAAAGCTTCAAGGGAAACTATTGTATGACAGAAGCCCCAATAATTACTGCAGAAGAAACACATACGGAAAGTGCTACTGCTCTTTTTCTCTGCATAAAGTTTGGAAAACAGCCACACATTCTTTCATACACACCTCATACCATCTATATATCGCCTCAAATTTTGTCTCTCAAACTTGATCTATTTCTATTTCAAAAGGTTTTCATGCTATCTATACATAGGAAATTAACATTTTGTTGAGTGCTATGTCCAAGTGATACCGGGAAATTTCAAAGGATATGTTTTCCAGTTTGAAGTTGTGCTTTCCCTCACCTTTGCTGCGCTTCCTATCTTGTGCTTTGTAGCCGCGAAGGTGCCTCTATCTCTGCGGACCACCCTCATCCATACCAATGGCTGCCCTTTATTTGATGACATTGAAAATGCATGCACTTCTTGCTGGAAAGAATAAAAAAAAAGAAGGTAAAGATTGGCCACCAGAAGAGAAGAATCAATTGAGTTGAAATTGAACTACTTCTCTTGGGGAAGGAAAACATTGTGCTCGTCAAGCTACTGGATTTATTTGTTGAGGGCGAAAGAGGGCACATGTGCTGGGGTTATAGCAAAGGATATTAAAGTCATACATTAATTACTAGGAGAATATTGCAAGGAATTGTATAGATGGTTCTTTATAAAGGGTCCTTGTAGAAAGTTGACTTTTACGGATTCATTGATGTAATTTTCTTTCTCACCAGGCCTTTTTCAGGGAAGGCCATTCAAGCAAACAGACAGGTGTCCACCATTCCACACTAATGATTGCATTATCTAACTTTAATTCCTAATACTGGATGAGTATTGTTTCTTGGTTTTGTGCATTAAATTCATTTGTTTAAAAAAAAGTTTTTATTCACTATTTAAATTCATTTTTAAAGTAAAGGGCTCTATAGGATGTTTTACTTTTTTGTGGCAACAGTAGTAACAACCAAAATACAACTATTTAGCCTCTGTGAAGTTGGCATCCCATATGATAAAGATGTGAAGTATTTTGATTGGCTTGTTCACACAAAATAAAAATTGGTGCACAAACCGTTTTAGAGAAATTTAACATTACAGTTTTTGTAATGGTGTGACGTCTTCAGTTTCCTATTAGTTGATATCACTTTTACATTATCACATTCATTTGTGCATCAGCTGTGCATGTTTGTGCAAAGAAATCAAATATTTGTGCATCATTATTTTAAGTTTTATTGAGGTTTATGTTATGTAAACAGATGACGTCATCATCCTCCCATTTGCTAAAATGGGCTGAATTACTCATAGGTACATTTAAACTTGTTTCTCTAAGACGGTTTGCTCACACACATCTTGATTTTGCATGCACAAACATGCTCAAATGATGCTCAAGTGAATAGAAATACTTTTACTCATTCTTCTCATATGGGGTTCCAACTTCACGGAGGTATCTAAGTCAAATGATCAAACTACCCAAGCTATTTTCAATAACTGGGTTATACAGTAACTGGTGGGCTGGTTTATATGTATACTGTATACAGCATTATATTATATACTGTTACCATATGTATGTTAAATGCTTGTCTTACAAACTTGGAAAGCAATGTTTAGGTCCAGCCTGATGTTTCCTTACACATAAAAGCATCATACCCAGTCTTCTTCTCAGTGAAGAATAAATCATATTCATTTAACACTGGTATCAATACGATACATGCTTGGGGTAAACTCCCATTTGAAATATTGAGAGACCAAAACCATTATTGCCAAAAAAAAATTGTAGTCGCATACATGACAGCAAGAGCTGAGATTTTTTACATAAAATACAAATAGCAGAAACTTGATAATACCAAACAGTAAGCCCGCCTGAAAAGAGTTAGAACTTGTTCATAATTGTTAACTAATTATTTATAAAGTGTTTAAAACCTAATTAATAACCTAATTGTACATAATGTATATATTAATGTACAGTGATATATTTTTTATTGTTGCCTCTATTTCTTGTTACTGCTCTTCTCTTTTTTCTAAATATATTATTACATTTTTAATAGCTTTAATATTTATTGCTATAACAACATTTAGACATTTTAAAACAAATTAAGTGATAACAATATTGTTGTCTTTAATTTTCGCTTGCTCCATCTAATTAGCAACTAAATCAGCAAACTCATATATTGTGTTGACATGAGGGTTTAAATGATTATCATAATATCTAAATGTCAAATAGATTAATTTAGCAAATGAAATCTCTGTGCATATTTCAGGATAATAAAGATTTAAACTTTGTCACTTCAAACCTGTCTCTTGTCTGTTCCAATTCAATTTGGTATATAATATAGTAAACTAATTTAATATTTAGTACTTCAAAGGCAGTCGTAGACCAAAAAGCATGCCTGTTCTGTTCCCTTTGCAGGCCTATGCTCTTAACTGGTTGGAAAAAAATGTCTCCTCAATGCATGTGTCATCATATAACGGCACCATCTCATGTATAATCCCAATACTGCATTATCTTTAGTGCATGAACAGTCCGTCAAAAGGCTTAAAATAGGATTGATAACCAGAAGAGCAAAAAAAAAAATCTCATTACATAGTAAAATCTCCTCTTTGGATTATAGTCTCATAAAGATAATATGCCACTAGAATAGCATGAAATGGCACTGCATTGATAAAAACAGATGCATGAGTGATTCAGATTGTTATAAAAACATCAGTAGAATGACAGCCTAACTACATTTTCTATAGTGAGCTTTCAAACTATTTGGCATCTATTGTATAACAGTGATTGTGTTGCTACATGCTGTATTTTTGCCTCAAAATATCCATCACATATAGAAAGTAGAGCATTTGTCCAGGGACAGAAGCTAAATGTAAAATACTTTCACAGTTAATTTCTGAGACTATGGTACTGTTGGGGAAAATGGAATCTACCATTTATTCCATTTATTTTATGTCACATATTATGTTTAAGATTAGGTCACATTTATAGTGCAAATGTATAATTGTACTAGTGCTTTTGATTATAGCTTGTACATATTGGTAAACAGTGCTCAACCAGGGCCACTTCTGGACCCTTCCAAACCTGTCACCTTTTACCTTGTGTATTTCCTTTATTGCTGCTAGCAATGAGGAATTTCACCTTAATATTTAAATGCAATTTTCCAGCTGACCATCAACTTTTTACCGGCTGACTCACGACATGCCAGAATTAAGAGGGAGCTACTGTACATCCTGAAAGAAACATAATTTATGGTGATTCAGATGATTTTACTGTCTGTCTTCTCACACGTACGGGTTTAAATGGTCAAGTACGTACGTTCACTAAACCTGGGACACGTCAGTTTTGTTGCATTACACCGTCAAGCTTTACAGGACATGGAGTAGTCAAATAATCCTCTATAGGTCCATGTGTGTGACTGACAGAAAGGATTTTCACTGACAAACTGTGAACAGCGGCATATTCGCCTGCGGTATACTGAATGTTCTGTCTGAAGTGAACCACTATCTGACACATTAAAATAGACAACATTATCACTTCTAGATTAGCTCCACCAATATAATGCAAGACAACCGTGCAATAACTGTAACTAATTTTGCAGATGAATCGACATACTGTTTGTGGTGAAAAGGATTTTGTGAATTGCCACTTTCCCTTTTATTCATCCCGCAGCGCTCGACAGATAAACATTACACATTATGATTCATTGTCTTTGTTGTAAACACACATGCCCTGCAAAGTGATGCAGCGTTATATCATAACCAATATGAAACTAAATTAATCTTTTAGTGAGCCATGAGAGCAAGAATGTTACGCACATAAGGGTTTTCCTATGCTGCCAGTCAATGTTTGACTCCTGGGTAGAGAATCAAATGGGAACAGTTTGAAGGCAAATTATGGAAACAGCTCCTGTTGATATGACAAAATAAGATATTGTGAATAGCAAATATTCTCTTGAACTCAAAAGGCAGGTCAAATGAAGACACAGTTAAGGTCGAGGGCCTGCTACATGACTGCCACTGGAAGGTTAACGTTTTGTTCCGCACATAAAGTCATCAGTGGTCTTTATACGGACTCGACAGAAGATGACAAGTGCACAAATGGGCGTTCTTTTACCCAGCACAATTGATGTGGCTGCATCAGATAAACAAACCTTTTGAATGCTAATCGTCATCGGCGGAGTAGTGCAAAATGTTCAGGTAAAGTTGTGTCAGCATTTGTATAGTTATTGCTACTGACCATTTGAATATACTTGCACAAACTGCAATGCAAGATGAGAATGACCACGGTGGAAAGCAGATTCTTGCTTTATATATTACAGCCTTAATTAAGAGAAGCAAAGAAAATATATAAGTGCCTAGATAATTGACGTGATCGGGATCAAAAGGTGGCGCATAGATGTCAGTTATTCCAGTGTCATTAACTACATGTCTCTGCGTCATGCACAAATGTTAGATCACTTCTGTCAACACTTAAAGGAGCAGTGCTGACAACATTAAAAAAATATAATTAATGAACATTGCCTATAGATTCATGAATATAAAAATAATATGAATTAACTGCAGTGCTGGTTATCATTTTCCTCTCCAGTAAATATCCTATTGGATATTTAACATTGCTTCATTCTGTTTCTGTGTATGTATTATACATGGTGACAACATGTCTAATACATGTATACTTAACATATATTTTAACATATTTGCTTACAACCTGACATGATAACACTTCTTGTCGGATGAGTCAATCTAATAAAAAAGTTTGTATAGAAATGTTTCTTTGACAGTACCTTTAACCTTGCCCAATTACATACTGTACTGATTTTAATGATTTAAGATTATGAAAACATGTATAATTCCATGTTTAATATATAATTTAGATACATAATAAAATTATATTAAATTTGAACTTCAGCAATGCCTCATTTACAAAGGTATTTTATAGCTTCTATAACAGTCCATGTAAGGTATATTCCTTGATTGCATTATAATCAAAACTCACCGTTTATGTTTGGAAAAGATGTAACTCTAGGGGGAGTGGTAGAGAACAGTGTGAGCCTAGGAACACTTGAAGGCGTAGAAGACAGGTATGCCAGCCTCTCAGATAAAACAACCATCTTTTTGTAATGATGCTTGTACCAGCAATTAGCACTAACAACTAATGTACAGGAACAGGTGACAGGAAATGGTGAACCTCTTGCCAAGTTCATTTTTGCAAATATAATCAAGTATCTGCTTTTAGTACTTAGGTTAAAATGTCAATTTTAAAAGTTTACTCTAACAGCTGCAGATTACAATATGAGGATAACTGTAGGTAAGCTTTTGTTTGCATCCTAAAGCCTACATGAAAGGTACAACATTATGCAAAGTAATTGTACAAATGATATATGCAATAATAATATCAATTTGTTTACCTATTAACATTGTGACAGTGTGGAACACATCTGACAGTAGATGGCAGTTCACTTATTTAAGTAACCCATCACCTGTCTTATCTCTCCAAATGGTGTTATTGCTCCGATCACATGAATCATTTCAATATAATGAATGTCCTGCATGTGAGAGCGTACTGTATTCTGTGCTCTCCATCAGAGACGTCATGATGTCTAGAAAAAGCATACAGTACACTGTATACAGTGTGCAAGTATATACTTAAATATTATTGGGAATAATTTTACATACTGTTATTTCCACAGTGTTTGCTAATGTTGAATTGGTCAACATTTTAGAATATGAATTAGATTAGATTCCTTCCAAAAGAATACTTATATACCTGAAGCTTTCATGTAGTTAAGTTACAAGAACGTACACAAGCTACAGTATGAACATTGTGTTGATTACATTTGATCAAAAATCTAAACAAAAATATACAGTAAATGTCAGCTAGCCTCATATGTATCACCAGATTCACCACTATGAATGGCAGTTGATTATATACAGCTCAACATGCGGCCACAGAAAAGTTCCCTGACATCGAGGGAACAGTTAGACATTATTAGTCATGTGGAAAGAAACTCATTAAGGGGGCTGGAATAAATGGGTGACAGCTGTCGATCAAAGTGGCGCTGCCATATTACCTTGCATTAATTTTCTTTTTTACTTGTAGTAGTTACCCCATTATTGCCTCTTTCATTGCTAATTCACACCAATACACATTATATAAGAAAATCATATAGTATATGGTAAAAATTATAAACACACCGAAGATTTCATTCAACTATAGCTGAATGGTGTTTGCTTTTCGGCTTATGCTATATTTTTCATACACCTCAAAATTACTCCTGTAGATCACAAGTAGATCATTAAGTAAAACAAATATATAAGGCCACTGGCTGCTGGAATGAGGCAGCTACAATTTAAGCCTAGAATATATTGGCTGGTAGACAATTGGGTCTAAAAAATACAAATCAGGTATGGTATTTAGAATTATTAGAGCTAATTATCTAAGGTTAATCCTATTCTGATTAGAATGTATAGTAGTGAGTGCCATTCATAAGGAATTACTGGAAACATGGCAGTAAACCCTGATTATTTTGTCAGAGGTTATGAACTAACATAATTACTACTAAATTTAGCGACTTTCTGTTCATGATTTAGGCGTTCTGCTTGTCCTTTTGGAAGTTCCCTGGAAAGAACTGACAGGCAAATGTTATGCTCCTTGAGTTTCTCTTAACGCTGCCATTTCTAGGACAATTCTACTACTATTTCTCGACCGCTGCTCAGCTACTCTCCCAAGCTCCTAAATATATGTGGACTCGAAACATGTTACACAATCTATAAGAGATCTCTCATTTAGTGACAGTTATGGCCTTTTTGGTCTCAGTAAATATATGTAAACTGCACATATTGTCTCTGGGTCAGCATCAGTTTCAAGTTGAATTACATCAGAAATTATGTTTCTGTAGAAGTATGTTTCTAAACAGCTGCAACTAACACATCGAAAAATAATAACCTATAATGTTGTATTTTACATTGCAATGTATAAAAATACAGTATGTTTTATAACATAGAAGTTTATCATACTGTATCACTACTTAGTTAAAGTATATCAAAGGAAGGCTGCTACAGTATGCAGGGGCAATGTTATATGGTGGGGGAGCCTAAGGACACAATTAAGGCTAGAGTTGCCGCTGAGGAAATGATTCATCCCTGTGCAGTATATGAAGTTAACCATATTATAGCTTAATATACTGTAGATCCACAGTTTATCACTGTAAACACTCATCTAATGGGATAGCTCATTTAATATTGGTTACAAAATGTGAGTTTGGAAGGTTATATTTCCATCATTCACTAAAGGGGAGAAAAAAGGAAACACCATAATTCATATGAAATATCAACTATTGTAATCTGTTTTGTAGTTTTGCAGTTTACCGATTAAATCATGGACTGATTTAAATGTTATACTGTAAACAAATCCAAGTTTTATAGCGCAACACATTGTTTCCTGTGCATAGTAACCAAAATATATCCGTTAAGGCAACAGGCTTTGCAGATGGACGTAGAGTACACTATATGTATGGCAAGGACACGCTAATCAAATAAACATTTGACACCACTGTTCTATGTTGCAACCTAATATAAGTTCTAAATAAGTTCAGACTTGCAGTGCGCCATCCATATTAATGAGCCACCAGTCCAACTATATACTGTGTACAGTATTTATATGTTTAGTTTTTTTAAAGTAATTAAATAATAGTGCAGGGTTACCAATAGGCCTATGAAAACATCAAAACAATATAAATAAAGTAAATAGATTTAAAATGATGGATATTTTAGCTGCTGCTAATTTATCTGTATGTACTGTATGATGCATTCACAAGGTCTTATAATAAATATAAGTTAATAATCTGCAATATTCAGTCTGGCATCCATTTATTTGAATTCTTACAGTACACGGTAACTGTGAGAATAAATGTAGACTGTAAAATTAAAGTTAAATATACCATAAGTATCTGAACTGGTGGAGTATATGGAGAGGCTGTCTGAAATTGCATCTTCTTTAAATGTCTTCTCTTTACGACGTTGCCTGGCATGTGTATTGTGGCCAGCAGATTAACAATGGATTCTCTGTGACCCTCTTAGGAGTTTTGCTCATGTTACTGTGCCGTTAGTCTTGCAGAGCCAGCCTTTACTTATGTCAAGTTTGAGACATAGTGCCGGTTAACTGCGTCAAGTCCCGCCTACTTCACAGGAGAGGTATTCAAATAGGTACAGTATGTCAACGACCACCATAATTCAATGACCAAGTCAGACATACTATTACAGAGGATTTATTAGGGCAACTTAACGACTCAATTCTGTCTGTTTGCAAGTCTTCTCTTCAAGTAAACATGTTAATATGTAGGCTATGGTTAATGCTTAAACATGTTGAAAAACTTAAATTAGTAAATAAAGCACGGCACTAGCATTGCATCGGAATTAAGGATCTAAATATTTGTGAGTGACAAGCTAACAGCCAATGAAAATTGACAGTGCCATTTCCCGAAAGTCCTGTCACGCCTAAATGGGTATGCAGTACAGTATATGTATTAGACGTTCATTACCAGAGTTGCTTATGTGACGAAGTGCTAATGGACAGAAGAGGCTGACTACTATGCCATTAACTACAGCTCCAAAATGCTGCGGTATATACACTTACCTATGCAGTCTGAAAGATGTTTTCATTGGTTGGGAGAATACCTGCCAGCATTCAGCAGAGCGCATGGACTCTCTTGAACCCTATGAAAATAGACATGTATTTATTATAGATACAGGATTTACAGTTTTGTAAAGTCAGTGGAACATTTTCAGTAACATGGTGGTATTACTATAGTATATAGGTTAATTCAGTGGTCAGGACCCCCCTGGGGGTCGCAAAACACATATGAGGGGGTCACAAGATGATTTTCAGAAATTATATAACATTTTTAAATAATTAAAATGGCATAGTTTAGCCATAAGTGTTAGTAGTAGTACAGTTTATACATTACTTTGATGTATACTGCTACTAGCATATATTAAAATACTATCAAATAATAATATGGCTGTTATTCTTCTACCACCTCTGGCGATAGTGGGGTTTGCGAGCTTGAGAACCCCCCTAGGTTACTTTATGTCAAGCTTCAACAAAACAGTTGACAAAAAAGAGTGCTCATATACTGTATGGTATATGGACACTATACTGGCATGGTTGCCATGGTTAGGAATATATGTATGTATACAGTATGTTTTGAAGTTAATATGGCCTTAAATTACATAACATTTGCTGTTCAACATTATTCGTGTAATATTGAGACTTTCAAATCAGACCAATCACTGATGTCATACTAGCAAATTATTCCTGAGTTTTCCTATGTTTTATTTTTGATTTGACAATACATGCCACCTTCATATTGAATATTACATATTAGTTAGGTAAAAAGCAAGTCATTATCTGAACATCCACTCTTTCAGATAACCTTTAAACATTGTGTTTTTTTTCCATTATGAAATGTTTTTAATTCAAATTAAAATATAATTCTTGAGCCACCTCATTAACCCTCTCTACTGCAACAGCAACAAGCTAATGAAAGGCATTGTGGTTACTGGCCTCGTCTGAGTTAGTTGCAGTAATTTCCTCTAAACCAGTTCTCTCCCTCTCATGTTAATAACTCCCATTAAGGATGAGAACCTTGGTTTGCAGCGCCCAGAGGAGCAATTTTAATTAATTCACATTGGCAGTTCAAACAATGATGAGAAATTGAAGCTTTATAATTCTACAATAGCTGCCCGGAACAACTATGAACCATCCATATTTTTATGGTTGTATGCTCCAGAAGTATCCAGGGCTGCATTAAAGTCACGTTGCAAATTTCACACCTCCAGTAATGGCTGCATAGGACATACACTGGGTGAGCATAATATTAAAATTCATATAACTACTACTATTTCTCTACAATGAAGCAGTCCTGTAATGTCACTCCTTGTGATTCTGCGGGTGTGACGTGCCTTATCAGATGAAATATGGGCAAAATTACTTTTCAACATTTATAATGTTAATGAAAATAAGCAAAAGGGCTAGATTTTCAATAAATGCTTTCCTGTGTAAAACATCATAGTTAACATATTTTCCAGTCATAAAGGCCTAAGAATACCAAACAAAAGAAAAGGTGGCAGATGTATTGGAGAGAGTGATACTTTGAATCTTGGACAGTATTGGTTTAATTAGTCATCATAATGACTCCATTTATCTGCTCAGTGACCCCTTCTATGGCATTAAGCAGGCAAAGGACTCAAGCACTGTGTCCTTGGCAGGTTCAGTCCTGCAGCTGCTCTGTATGCTTCACACAAAGGGTAACAAAAATACATTCCCACAGGAAATTGACAGACATATTCCCTTCAGAGTAGGTACACGCAAAATATGTCTCTAGTAACGGATGAACACAAAATGGCAAAGTAAAATAAATTTATTTACAGTTAATAATTCTCAAATTTTTGGTGTTATTTTATCAGGTCACTGGAATCACAGGAAGTATCAATATTGCTAATATATGAAATAGACATTTACTGTAACATGTAGCCAACAATAGAAACTTAAGTAAAGACAGATATTGGAACTTTTGACGTGTCTATTCTGTACTGTGTACTGTATATCAGATATTATATAATTGAAACCTTCACTGGAGGCAGTTTTTAAGTATTTTCCACTATTTTGCCATATCTCAAGAAAAAAATAATTTAAGAGTATTGATTATTATGACTAAATATATTTCAGTACCAAACAATATGGCAATTATTGCTCCATAGAAATAGAAGACAATGTGTAATCTAAATTACAGACCTGACCCTCCAATGAGTCCCCACTTTAATAATGTCTTAGGTTTACTTTTTAAATATTTACATATGAACTCTTATGTTAGAGTACAATGCATCATGACATATTATGTGTGCTGCCTATTCAACACAGTACTTTTTTTGTGCTATGTAGGCTACTGTGGGACAATTTGAACGGTATGTTGCGGTTGTCCTGTCTGAATTTGTTTGGCTGTGTTTTGTTTCTGACCAAGAATTGCTTTATGTAAATTAGCTCAAAGCTAACTGCCGTGCAATGCTTTTGTGCATAGTCCCTGCTAACAACCTAAACATAAAACGTTCTGAATTATCATAAACACACAGAGTCATTCTATTTTACAAATTTTACATATATTTTATGCTTCATTGTTCTGTTGAAGCTTTGATTTTGTATAAACATTTACCAAGACACCAAACTACCCCTAACATATGTTGTTGGCCTATTAGCTGAATAGCAATATATTCAACCTTTATTTTAACACAAA
>JAODUH010016575.1:1933-13539 GCA_027564835.1 Typhlichthys subterraneus | reverse complement strand
ACACCAAACTACCCCTAACATATGTTGTTGGCCTATTAGCTGAATAGCAATATATTCAACCTTTATTTTAACACAAACAATCAAACACACACACACACACACACACACACACATTATTATTACTGTACAAATAACATTTAAAACATACTTTTTATTTTACAGTATTTCATCAGATTATTTTATCTGACACTTGGTGCTTGGGGGTCAGGGTGCATTAGCCCTTGAGGAGGTGTGCATGTATACAGATGCATAATCACACCCCATATGGTTCTTGAGGACCATATGGGGTTGAATGCACATCATCAGCACTGTGACCATGAGTTCTGAAAGCAGCTTTGGGTCTAACATGACTGTCTCTGCTCAGGTTTCTGATGTGTGGAGGAGCACTGGGACAGAAATGGCTGGATGTGCCTGCTTGATGCAACTGCTTAGAATTTAAATAACTGCCAATGTATTTATTCTTTCCGCAATACCTTGTGGCGTAATGCTAGATGGTTTCTTCATTTATGCCATTTGAAATGATTGTGTATTAACTTAACACCCAATGTAATGAGAAATATAGGCTAATAGTCATACTTTTTATTCATTTAGCTGTCAAGGATGATAAACTAATTAGACCGAGAATATATAGCTGTAATCTGACACTGAGGTTGGCTATTATAATGTATATTAGTAATGAGCATGTAATGGAAATGTACAACACAACATAATGGTTTGGGACATTCAAAGATTGAGTTAGGGTTCATTTGTATTTCTATTGTGCTCTTTTAATGCTGTATTGTCAAATAACCTGCTAAACACAAATTAAATAAAAGTTAAAGTTGTCTAACATGAAAGTGCAGTTGCTTTACCAGCTTTGGCAATTACAGATGACTTTCTTGACAAACACCTGCGCCAGTAGTAGAATTTCGGATAAAACATGCACTGGTTCAAATCTCCTGCAGCAGCCAGCAGCAGTGGTTGTGGCGAGTGAGTAATCTCAATCTCTGGCCCTCTGTTCACCAGAAAAACACCTCTACTGTTCCATTGGAGCAGATCAGTGCTAGCACATTGTACATTACTGGTCCAGCCCATATTGTGTATTATCTGACTAGCAGAGGTAATTATATAATGCAGGGCCTTCCTAGACGTTAATGTGTGTCAGATTGCCAAGGCAAAATAAAGGTTATACTGTGATACCACAGTTTAAAAAAAAGTTTACTTTAATAACATGCAAGTGATTTATATGGTTTGCCAACTGTAGGAAAGCACATTGCTTGTAACTTGTTTCTGTGGTTCTACAGCTTTCATTTATTGAGTATATAACATTGTATCCCCAGAATGTGAATTATGTTTGATCTATACCAGTAAACAGATGACCCCTCTGATTTCACATCATAGCGATTTAGACTCATTTAGACGTAGAGTGATGAAGATCAAGAGTAAATTATAAGAAAGTTCGACATCACACCACAACATCACACAGGGCAAACATACCTGTACATACACACACGCACATGCTGTACATTCACACACATGCACGCACGCACGCACACACACACACACACACACACACTGTACATACACATATACACACACACACACACACATATACAAACATACACACACATACACATTTGTCACACACACAAACATTTTTAGCAAATACCTGTCTAAAAATGGGTAATAGGTTAGATATACCTTCATATAAATAGTACTACAATTATGTACCCTGAGCTGTAGTAAATGCTATGGATAATGATATGATAATTAAGGTTGCCTTCTGTTCTCATGGGAACTAAAATCTTAAAATGGCCACATAAGAGTGCTAGTGAAACAACACATCTAAAATGATAACATCCCACTATAAAGCTAAGGAAACATGTTACCATGTTCAAACCATTTGGTTTGAAGACGGTAGGTTGTGGGTTTTGAAGTCAGATAGAATTTTTTCTAAAGTATGCAATAATATCGTATCATGATGCGTTACTGTTACTGTTATTTTGTTTTCAATTATGTCATGAAACATAAATATATTTTTTCTCTGGTTGAGTGTGTTTCTATATTGTTGTTAAATATTTATTTTACTCATTTACTCATCGACTCTGCAAATGTTCATGTTTTGCTCGCAGGATCTTACAGTTTAGCATTGTTAAAGCGTCAGAACGACCCTTTAACCTGTAAAAGTAGAGTGTGCTGTGAGGACTGCATTTAACACCATTCTTTATTATGCCCTGTCTTCAACATGCAGTATATGAATAACATACTGCATGGCTGCTAGCTGTTACAGGGTAGAAAAGAATATATCTATCCGTAGAGCTATTAAATCACACAAACCCCTGGGTAGTGAGATTTGTGTTGGAGAAATAATTTATTTAGAGGTTGATCCTAGCTTTTTCTTAACAGTAATGATGGCATATAACAGAAGGTGCTGCCCTAATAGGATTTTAAGAATGGGCTCATGAAAGCACGTGACAAAGACACAAAGCGTGCTCGTACTTGTTTTCACTCTCTCAATGCTTGTTCATGGACAACATACTATGAGAATTGTCCTTTGTCCTCAGTCAAAGCTGGATCTCTTGAGTGACAAGTGCAATAATTCGACATTATCCTAGATATGTGGGGTAGAAAGATACAACATTTATGTATACACTTGCTTTTTTAGTTCAGAGATTGCCTCGAGGTGCGACGAAAGCAAGACAACTGTACTTTGGAACTTTAGCAGTGTTTTCAACCTAAGCAGAGACTAATGGACTGAAGCAATATTCTGGAAAAAAGGGCTCGTCCCATGTTTAAGGTCTCGTCCACTTATGGACAAAACAATGTGTGGACAAATTCTTCGGTAACATTAATGCGGCGGTTAATAAGTTTGGTGGTGACTGATTTAAAATATTTTGATGTTATTCAAGTCATTCAGTAGCATTTCCGGTTTTCCAAACCCATCTTAAATCTCTCATGGCCGAGATTCCCTGTTCTCCGTGAATGGATGAATTAGTTACTTGTTCTTATACAATACAGTACATACATGAGAAAAGCTATATCATACTTAATGCAGTCAAATGTTAATAATCTAGAGATAAAATATTATTAAAATAACAAATTTGTGCATTTAAAGGTATAGTCAGCGATTGTAATCTATTAACAATGTTCTCAAATTCAGCAAATATCTACTCACGGTCTGTCTGCTAGCTGCCCGTTCTGTGCATGTTGAACAAATAATATGGTGTGTCTACACAACTCTGGCTCTGTAAATGGGAATGCAAAGTGGTGCAGACCGCACCACACAACAATATCCCAGCCTTCGCAATGTGTTTCAAATGTGGGGTGGAGTGTTCAAATAACAATCTTTCTCCAGAATTACTGACTATATAAAACATCTGTTAATTTTGAATTAAATGTATATGACAGAAGTATCTGTAATTAAACTTCTTTCAATTTACTCACACAATATTGTATATGCCCAAACCTAAGATAAGATTTGTGCATAGGCTTTTCCCAGAGTCCACAGTAAAATAAACACCTTAACTATCTGCAGAATCAGAGAGAGAAACATTATTATTATCTCTAGCAATGCTGCAATTATTCAAACAAGATCATGAGCAGAATCTGCTGGCAGCCAATTTGATTTAAATGACAGTAGGTATGATCCTGTGTGCTAATGCTGGACCTGGCAGCAAATTATGCAATTCTGAAGCCAATACTGTAGCTTGTTTGGGGATGGAGCAGGGAAGGAGCATCCTGGATTACACCACAACGACTGTTTGCATTATTCTGTCAGAGAACCCTAAAAATTACATTATTTCTATATAGTACAGTATGGCCCTATATTATAATATCTAAACAAAGGTAGAGATCATTGTTGTTATAAATGAACAAGATTTCAAAGGAATGCCTGTACAGTACATGCCCTTCTCCATGCTGGCTTTATTCTAAAGAAGAGTAAACATTAGTTGCTACCGTACTGATCCTATACATTACAGGGTGTATTAAAAAACTTAAAGAGCTCTGTTGATCCCAACTTGCTGAGCCATGAAAAACTGTGAGTGTGTGATGAAGACAGCTATTAAAGGTGGGCTTTAGTGTGTAAAGGACCAAAGGCAGAGGTCCTCCATAAAGCCCGCAGCCTAATTGATGGGATCAGAGGAGACTTAGAGGACTTTGAGTTGTAAAAGCTTAGAGTCACCACATCCCCTGCTTTTCACCCTGGAAGACTTACGGTGATTTGAGTGGATCTGAAGATATTTCGTACTAAAAGTTTGTTTTAGAATCCAAACAAGTCCAGATTGCAATGGCAGCTGTCAGTGTGTGCCTAGACAGCTAGTAGATAGTGGATATAACACATAATACTTGTGAGGCTGATATGACAGAGGTCATAGTATTCCAATATTTATTTGGACAGTCGAGCTTTTGTGAGAAGCATTGGCTTTGCAGTCTGGGGTTTATAGTTTTGATATCTATAATATAAGTTGATATTGTGTGATCAAACTCACATTAAAAGAAGGTGTAATTTATACAGTACCATGTGCCAACAGGATACATTATAAAACAGGGATTTTTCTGCTTTGTTTTTAAAGAACACAGAGCTAAAATCAAAACAATAATATTCTGCGGTGCCGCTACACATCGAAGCACATTGTGAAGCAAAGAGTAGTGCTATGGCTTTGTTGATCTGAGCGATGTTCGCCACTTTGTTTATATTCCTATTTACGGACCCAGGGCTGTGTAGAAGTATCAGATTATTTTTTCAACATGCACAGAGGGTGATAAAATAGCAAAATGCTCGGACATATTTGGTGAATATGACTAAATGTGTATTATCTTACAATTAGCTTGCAATAGCTGACTGTAGCTTTAAGTCCTTTATTAATCTGGAGCTGACATCATTGTCTATCAATGAATACCGTATTAAGGACACATTTTTCAAGATATTTGTCTGAAACAGGTTTTATACCATATCGCCGATTTATGGCACAGTTAAGAGCTGTGTGGACATGTGAACTCCTGTGTATAGTGTTTAGAGAAATTATTAATATTAGAATTGCACTGCAAAAAATGCCATTTCAAATATATATGCAAATATATTATGCTTAAAACAAGCTAATCTGGCTGCCAGTTCAGTAAGTGAAATTCACTTGATAAGATTTCCTAATTAAAGTGCTCATTTACTTTCAGTACGCAAAATTCAAACAATCAAACTATGAGGCTATATGAATACTGTATATCGCTCAGTGGGTAACTATTGGTGCAATATTGTTACAATAAAGACAACAGCTGAAATTGATGGTGGACAAGGTTGAATATTTGTGGGAGATTAGACCACTCTTATATTACCATATGTTCATCACACACACATACGCGTGCACACACACACACACACACACGCACACACACACATACACACACGCACACACAAACACACACGCACACAATGACATTTAGTCCAGTTAGTATGGAATGTGGTGAACTTGAATTGCTCTAGAAGGATCTGTGTTTTGCTAGCGGTCCATTTGACTTCTTCTGAGCCACACGTTGAAAATCATAATTTTGGTTGGGTACAATAGTGCCAGCCATCCTTTTCAACACTAAAATAGAAAACGTGTCCATGACCCTATGTTGAATTTTCTCCCAATAGCAGCCAAGATGAAAGACAGCTACTCTATCACCATGACACATCCTTCAAAGCAACGTGTTAAAGTATACTCTCAACACCTTCACTTCCAATGCATGATCCTGCAAAATGAGATAGCTTGAACAAAAAGTTAAGAAGCCCATATAGATATTAACTGAATTACTCAAAATGCATCACTTTTTATGTTTTTGCCCAATGACTAGAGGCTGTTCCAGTTGCTTAATAGGTTAGTCCCTTCCATATCTTTTTCTATTATTGGCCCCACATATTTTAGCCTACTTGCTCATCAGAGAGGAGATCGACATTCATATGATTAGATTGCTAATTCATTATCAACTTTAACCAGGTTTACTGTACTTAACCAGATGTAGACCTGATGGTTCTGCTGTATCCATAGTGGCCAAAATGCAATGCATATATATTTCTGCAAACTGAGTCACCTAATCAAACCAATGAAACAACAAATAAGGACTGAACAGTGGTAGCATGATTTTATCATCATCAACGCTGACAAACACATTTACTGTATATTCTGGCGCTGAGCAAATACAATAGCAAAATGTTTCAAAGGCTTATTTTCAACATGGATACAAGCAGGCAGGATACACACCTTGAACAATGACCAACAAGGACAAGAGAAACACAAGGGCTTAAATACAGGAAGACAGGCGAGACCATTGGACAGGGACAACGGCAGTCCCACACATTGAAATGCATCACAAAGCCAATACCACATAGCTTTGTTGTCGTGTTACATTCCTATTTACATATATAGCCAGGGCTGTACAGAAGTAGGCTACCGGATCATTTTTTCAGTACGCCCATAGAAGGGTAACCTAGCGGAATGAGAGGAGATTGGTGAATTTGACAAATGTGTAGGCTATCAGCTGACTATTACTGGGTCATTGACATAAGATAAAGATTATTTTACAGTGTCGATATTCCCAAAGCGGAAATTTCTGTCTTGCCTATAGGGCAGCAGAACGCCTAGGCTGGCGTTGCCGTGACATGTACCGTTTTTTGACGTTTGGATTATTTTTTACGTAGGCCTAATGCTCCCGTGTAAGTCAAAATGGAAACTAAATATTTCCCACAATGGTAATAGTTGTTTGAAGTATAACTATTTAGATGTGTGGATAATACATTATGTACCGGTATACTGTATGTCTTCCACTAAGGCTGTGATAGCAAGTCTTTAGTCATACCATCATGATAAGTACATTTTCAATTAGTATATCTATTCTTAAGGGTAACTGAGGTTAAGCAGAGAACTGTAGTATGGTTGTTAAAGATAATTACTAACAAGCTTGATATTATGTTGGGCACAAGGCACTTCTGTTTTAAATTGGGGCCAAAAGTGCTATATAGCGTGTTGATGACACACAAGGTTTTAAATGGCTGTACTTGGCTTGTTGGCTGCTGCTGCTGTAAAATGACAATCTATCTGACAGCCATCTTTACTCTACCAAACCTAATGGTTTTGAAAGCACCGTTGACAGTCCTCATGATGTAAGCCTTTTAGAGATTGTATGAATAGCATAAAAGCTCAATTTTACTCTATGGCTATATGGTCACATTTAAATGTCAATGCTGATAATGATGCAAACCTATTTCACCCCATTAGTAGGCCTCATCTTTTCACAGCCATTTACAGCCAGCAGAAAAATATGCAACATGTAGGGCAAACAGACTCCCTCTCCCTCTCTCTCTCTCTCTCTCTCTCTCTCTCCCACTCCCTCTATTTCTCAGCTCACTCTTCAACTATTATCTTCAAACTTACATTGTTGTCTTTGTTAATAGTCATTCACTGGTGCAAGTATACTGTAAGTATGCACAATAGAAGTTGGGGTTGGGACAATTCTTAATTCCACGTTATTTATGATGTTTAGAAATTGTTCTCCATTTGTAATTTTATTTCATTAGATCTTTTTGTCCCATTAGAACTCTGCTACTGTAGTGGCTCTGTGTTTTCAGTTCACCAGTATATCACAGCCTTAAAAAAAAAAAAAAAAAAACACATTCAATGTAAATGGAACTAAAAGGCATTTGTCACGGGCAATCCTAGAGGTTTTCTTTGGCAGAGTTTTATTATTTATTTAACCTGAAAGGGAAGGCAAAGATTGTGTTCACCTAAGTGTGATTTACAGAACATTCCTTACGCTTCCCTGCCATATGCCATTTTACCTGGCTGCACACTAGCCGTAGAAAAATGCTTACAACACTGTTCTAGTCAGGACCGATTTGTTCAAATGTTCCCCATTGCAAAGTGATGAATGAAAGGATGTTGCTACTAGCTACAGTATAAAACCAAGGTCTTTCTACATGTTAATGCAGTGTATACAGTAGTATCAATAAAGGCTTGTTGGCAACAGCTGCAAAAGAACTTGGAATATTGAGATTACACTGTGTTTATCAATGACTGTTCTTTAGCTGGTAGTTAAGCTGCCTAGATGCTATTAAGTCCCCAGTTAGATTCCCAACCTGCTTATCTTGCTTGCCGAATAGACAACACAGCTAGCACCCCATCATGCACATTTCCCCTGGCAATGTTTAATCATTCCGTCTGATGGAGTTGTACTTAATGGGGATGGGGGAAAAGGGGTGGGGTGGTGGCGGTGGTGGTGGTGGGGGGGTGGGGGGGGGCGTTGGCTTGAAAGCAATCTGTTAATATGGTAGCATTGGGAAGATTGGGAAGCAGAAGTAATCCTCATTAGAACAATGAAGCCATGTGCATTCTAGAGCTGTTGAAGTCAGCAGGACGTACACTTCTGCAAATGGCTTGCATCCCTAATGAGTACCCATTTTCATTTTGTGACATCTCCCATGTCTGGTATCACTAAATAAGCTTGAAATGTACCAACCCAGCTAATGATCTGTGCTACAGTAAACATCCCCTTGAAGACATCTTTATTAATGTTCTTCACTCTGCCTGTAAAGACTGTTTGACTTTCCACAAGATGAAACAACAATTGCTGATCATTTAATCCGGACTGCTCCTTTTCATGATATGCCATATTGTTCCATGTGGGAGGGATCTGCCATAGCTACAGTGTATAATTTAATTTAATTGCATTATTCATCACAGCTACTAAACATAACATTTTGCCCAACATGCACAATCATTAGACTTCCTTATCTGACAATAAATCGATAAGAGGGGAATATTGTGCCATGAGCAAACAGTCATTTCACACAAACAGTTTTTGCTTTGTGTTTTGTTTTGTTTGAGTTTTATCTTCAGTGTGTTGGAAGAGAAAAACATTTCTTGAGATATATCCGGTACAAAATTCCTCACTTCCACTAGGCAGACAACAGCATTGGTCTTAAAACATTTAAGGTCATGACGGCCCAGTTTGAGAACCAGTGGAGTATGGTCTCTTTCAGGAAGAGAAGGATGACCAGCGGGAGGCCTTTGGCAGGGGAGCTAGAGGACAAAGTGCACACGTCTTGTTTCAGTCGGGAAGCCGTGATCCATTAGGCAGCTAAGATGGCAGACAGGCGGTAAGTGATGGGTGTAACTCACTTGACTTTTCCACTTTGCCTGACACACGTCTATCACCAGAACGTGTTAAAGAAGCTCAGGGGAGATAGGACACGGAGCTCATGTCCGCCGCTTGGGTGTGTGATTGACTGGCGCACAGAAAAGGTAAGGTGCCAGCATTCAGAGCCAGAAACCGCATTTGTATGACAGTTTGCTGACTTTTTCTTCCTCTCTGCTCCATATCTCTGCTTACTCAGTGTTGTGTCTAAGTTGAAAAGTGGAGCCAAACAGGTATAAAAAAGGCATGTATCATGTCATCTCTGTTTACAGGTTATATCCTCACCCCTGGAACTTACAAATCCCATAAAACTCCTCGGCGAGGTGACAAATAGGTTTGTCACCTCAAGAGTACAGTCTCCTAGAGGCGCTGGGAAAAAGAACTGCCTGACACACTGCCACAAGTTTCTTATTGCATAACTCATTATCATGAACCTCCCCCATTCTCCCGGTGAAAACTATTAATTGAGCGTTTATTTTAGCATTATTGTGTCCTGTGAGAATGGAAGCTAAGCGGTTAACGAATAGTTAATCTATCCCCAGGCGCCTGCTGTGAGGATACCTTTGCATTAACGTGCTGTGACCGGTGTTAATGTTGCTGCTGGTGATATAAATGATGATGCCGTGATATTGCGACAAAACTACTAACACCATACAGCACTTAACTTAGTACTACTGCCTAACTGTAAAACTGACTGGATAATCTGGATTTGTCACCACGAGAACTTCATATCTGGTCTCGCATGTTTTACTCATCTCGTGGAGGTTTACACTCTGTAGCGTCCTGTTTAGTTGGATGGCTGGGAAGGAATACACAACACCGGTTACTTTATCGTTACTGTAGATGAAATAAAAAATGATTATACTCTATTTTGGCCAATATTGCTTTTACCTGATAGCCTACATTAATGGGATTCTATTGTGAAAGGATTTTTTTTGATATCCTAACAACTATTAGAGGCTGTAGAATAAATACATCACCCATCCATTCCTACATGATAAAAACATACAGTTCTTTCATCATAGCATCATTTTTCATCGTTGCATTACATACTTTTTTTTTTTACCATTGCAGGAATACCGTAATGGACCACATGCATTCACTGTAAATCCCTAGGAAGCAACAATGAATCTCTCATCACAAAATACTACCATGTCCTAAAATTAATTTACAGCATTAACATTACACAGTATTTAAGGACACGTTTCAGAGTATTTTGTCAATATGTTTCTATTATTATAATACTAATTATAATATGAAACCTTGACAAAGGAGATTGGCAGAACTGCTGAATTCTCTGATTTGATTTTCACATTTGGAAGAAATATAAATTCCCTTTAACAAGATGGAATTACAATAGCATTAATCTTTCAACAGTGAATCAAATCTCCTTGTGGGTTTCTGTCTATTTGAGGCTGTGATTATTCTCATTCCTGACATAATCCCATTTATTGTACTTCTTTTTGTAATTGTAATTCTAAAATTATCATTCACTGAAGCAATTTAAAAGCATGACTTAAATAGTAATGTGTGCAATAGTTTGTTATTATACAATAGATGCATGGAATTTAGGGAAGCTACTACACACAAAAATGTGCACCATGTTGGTATCAGATAGATTAAAATTCTATTTCAAGGTATGAAGATTCACTTCTTTACAGAAAGTAATATATCAACTTTTTAGTGAAACTTTTACAGTCATAAAACGTAATACTGTAGGTGGCTTTGAAGAATTTATCATGAAGACCCTGCCGTCTGCTATGTCATATCCAGCACAGCACATTAACAGTGCAGAATTCACATATAACGGCAAGCAATCAATATTCGGAAAAATGTATAGTTTTCTTAGAAGGCTTTATACTATCTGCAGAAATAGATTTTAATATATAATGTTATTAACCCTTCTAGGGCTAGCGACTAAAAAAGGAATTTTAATCTTGCAGAAACTTTTCCATCCCGAAGAATGGTCCAAAAATGTGGTCAAATAGTGGTATATCTGGAAATGGCCAGAGGTGATGTTTCTAATCCAGATATACTTTATTAATCCCTATGTGGGAAATGTTCTATTCACTCTTTTATTGGAAAGGATGGTCAGCTATAGCCGGTGTCCCAGGAGCAGGTAGATGAGCAACATAAGGTAAACATGGAATGAAACGCAGGAGTCTTTGTTTGGCAGACAGCTTCTCAGACCTCCAGGCTATCCTACCCTGTCAATGTTATTACAAGTGAGCTTCCTTAGACGAGTCTGATCCTAAATTGTCAATGTGATTGTTGTCACTGTATAACAGTGTCCAATCTGGAGAGGTTCCATAAACGTTGACTAGGAGAATAATTCTGAAAATCACTTGATTTAGCAGACACTTTTATCAAAAGAGTGCAAACACTCTTAGTACTCTAGCTACTACTCTTTTTTTTTTAGGATAAGGAGCAGATACTGTAGGGATTAGGCAGCCTGCAGA
>JAODUH010016565.1:6291-26873 GCA_027564835.1 Typhlichthys subterraneus | reverse complement strand
CCCCCCCCCCACGGGGGTGTCTGAGGACGGTCTCAGAGCACCCCGACCACAGCGAGTGGGAACTCGACAGCGACTCGGAAGACGAGCGGCGTTCCTGGCCAGCGCACGCCAATGCCTGGGGTTTAACACTCTGCGTCTGTGCGTTGCCGCCCCCTGCCAGCCGCAAGTTGGAACAGCAGCATCCTGAGCCAGCACCTAGGCGCAAGGTTGGCCCGCCTACGCGGCAGCCAGCGCCTCCTGCCTGCCATGAGGTGGAGCAGCAACAGCCAGCGCATCCTGCCTGCCGTGAGGTGGAGCAGCAGCGACCAGTGCCAGCACCTAGGTGCAAGGTGGGCCCGCCTACACACCAGCTGGTGCTCCCTGCCTGCCATGAGGTGGAACAGCAGCGCCCGATGCCCACACCAAGACGTAGGGCGTGTCCACCTGTGCAGCAGCCGGCGCCTCCCGCCAGTCGTGAGGCGAAACCGCAGCGGCCAGTGCCAGCGCCGAGGCGCAAGGTGGGCCCGCTCCCGGAGCCCGTGGAATGGCTGGAGCCCGAGGACTGGCCTCCGCCCCCGGAGCCCGTGGAATGGCTGGAGCTCGAGGACTGGGTCCCGCCTCTGCCTCTCCTCCCAGAGGCAACCCCGCCTCTGCCTCTCCTCCCAGAGGCAACCCCGCCTCTGCCTCTCCTCCCAGTGGCGGCCCCGCCTCTTCCTGAGAAAGGGCTGGAGCCCGGCGACTGGCCCCCGCCCCCGGAGCCTGTGGAATGGCTGGAGCCCGAGGACTGGCCTCCGCCCTCGGAGCCCGTGGAATGGCTGGAGCTCGAGGACTGGGTCCCGCCACTGCCTCTACTCCCAGAGGCGGCCCCGCCACTGCCTCTACTCCCAGAGGCGGCCCCGCCTCTGCCTCTCCTCCCAGAGGCGGCCCAGCCTCTGCCTCTCCTCCACAGAGGCGGCCCCGCCTCTTCCTGAGAAAGGGCTGGAGCCCGGCGACTGGCCTCCGCCCCCTGAGCCCGTGGAATGGCTGGAGCCCGACGACTGGCCCCCGCCCCCGGAGCCCGTGGACTGGCGGGAGCCAGACGACTGGGTCCCGCCTCTGCCTCTCCTCCCAGAGGTGACCCCGCCTCTGCCTCCCTTCCCAGAGTCGGCCCCACCTCCCCGAGAGTCGGTCCCGCCTCTGCCTCCCTTCCCAGAGTCGGCCCCGCCTCCCCAAGAGTCGGCCCTGCTGCTGCCTCTTCCTGAGGACTCGACTCCGCCTCTAAGACCCGAATGGCTGGAGCCCAAGGACAAGGTCCCGCCTCTACCTCCCTTCCCGGAGGCGGCCCCGCCTCCAGTCAGACTCGGCCCCCCCTCTGGAGGTTCCGGCGGCCCCGCCCCCTCTGGAGGTTCCGGCGGCCCCGGCTCCAGAGTCAGACTCGGCCCCGCCCCCTCTGGAGGTTCCGGTGGCCCCGCCCCCTCTGGAGGTTCCGGCGGCCCCGCCTCCAGAGTCAGACTTGGCCCCGCCCCCTCTGGAGGTTCCGGACGGCTTTTTCGATTAAAACAAAGATTGTTCAAACTACCCAACCTGTGTTTGGTTTCTGCTGCCTCCACTTAATCGTGACATAGACATTGGAGTGACATTAATAATATACACAGTATATACCTGTACTTGTATTTACAGTACACAGAGGTAATTCCAAATAGTTATTTTAACTGTAAGAACCTTGGCAGCAGTGGTGCGTCTGTTTTGCTGCTTCAGAATTGGTCATTGTTCCTGCCAGTATACAGTACAGATTTCACCACAGAAGTTGCAGTCATTAACCCACCCAGCTATCTTCTGCCAATGGTTTACTTTAATTCATTGTGATTGCCTGGCAAATAATGAGTAACTGAACACTGTGCGTAATAAAGCTTGGAATAATTTATCCCCACTGCAATTAGACTGCTTAATTTGCTCGCGTAATGATGTCGACTCATGGGATTTTTACAAGAAGCTGTTTTCCGTGTGTATGTTTTGCAAAGCCTCTTTGTGTTCCCTTTGTCTTCTCAACTTAGTTTGTTCATTTCCACTGAACACCACTTATGAGAACAAGATTTGTAGTTATTATTTTTTAAATATCCCAATGTAAACAACTTTATGACAAGTACATCTTAACCAGTGTTTAAATTGGGATTTTCTATGTGGAGGAGCCCTATTTTTCGTGAATTGGGCGTTGTACAATTCCGGTGCCAAATCAATACTTTTAAAACGGTTCCGGTGCCTGCATGCCTGCCTGAACCGGTACCTAGTCATTTGTTCTTTGCTGTTCCTTATTATTCAAATGACTATGATTCACAGTCATTTGTTGACTATTCCTAAGCCGCCAGCGCTCACCACTCATCAAAGTAATTTGTTGACCATATATTTACAAAAATACATATAATAAATAATTTCATCGTACATTATTTAAATGTCAACTTGCAAGTCACAAGACATAAGTTGTGTGTGTGGATAGCAAGACACATATGTAGCATGTACAATATTTGTGGAGCATGGTACATGCCTTTACAAATTATTTTGAGACATTTATATAAGAAGCTGTGCAACAACTTTACAACTTATCCCAATATAAAAACAGTAGTTGACAACATCTACTCTAAAAGGTTCAGACAACAAAAAATAAACGTAAAGAACCCCTAAACTGTAGGCAGGAGTTTTACTTTCTTTTTCTGGTGGTTTTAATGGATTTGTGGGGACAGGATGGTCTAGTGGTCTAGTGGTCTGGGTGTTGGGCTTTGAGCTGGAAGGTAATGGGTTCAAAGCCCGGTGTTGACCTACCTGTAAGCATCCTTGAGCAAGATGCCTAACCCCTAACTGCTCCCGGTGGTTGGTTGCTCCTTGCATGGCAGCAATCACCATCGGTGTATGAGTGTGTGTGTGTGTGTGACGGTGGAGGTCAGGCAAGATACTGTAAAGTGTTTTGGATAAAAAGCACTATATAAATGTGTTTAGTACAGTGCATTCATTTCTCCAAATGCTTTTTGCACATTTTGTTTACTCAAGGAACAGCCTTCATGAGCCAGTACAAACAAGGCACATACACCTTTTGCCCGCTGCAAATTGCTTGAAAGAAGGCTTTATGTGCTAAAACTCTTCCCCTCTGGGCCATTAAACTTACTCTAACTGGCATCACAGTGCGACTTCACGACAACAAACAGGAGGCATTGAAGAGAGGAAATTGCAATGCAGCTTTAGTGCGACATGAGTCAGATAGCTCATTTCTCTGCCATCATCCAATCCATTACACCACCTGAACAGAGTCAGCGCTCATCCACCGCCAAGGTGCCACTGTGACAGGCTCCTCCAGAGAAGACGTGCGCACACACAGGTCTATGTCTGCGTGTGCATGTGATACACCGAAGGGCACCAACTACTACTACAGCTGATGTTGTTGTTGTGTCACAGCCCCATTTACTAATAGGCAGAATTAAACCCTTCTCTGAGGCAAATAAAGAGAAAAGAGGGAGAGAGGCCATTTGGCCAAGGTCACATCTGTGTAACTGCCTGAGCCAGCCTTGACTATGGGTCCACACAACAACACAGAGAGAGAGAGAGAGAGAGAGAGAGAGAGAGAGAGAGAGAGAGAGAGAGAGAGACAGACCTACTATAGTATGTATGTATGTATGTATATGTAAAATAACATATGTTGAATGCCTTTATCTAAGAATATTAATATAAAAATAAAACAGCATGCTTGCATGTGTACGTGTGTGTGTGTGTGTGTGTGTGTGTGTGTGTGTTACAGTAAACTGTGCTGACTTTATCCTTTGTATACATTCACTTTCTTCTTCAGCAGCTGAGTGCATGTGCGTTTGTGTGTGTGTATGTGTGTGTGTGCGTGCGTGCGTGTGCACGTGCAGCTTTGAGCTTCTGTTCATTCATGCCTCTTTGTCTGCATGAGGCAATGTCAGCATGTTTTTTTTGCTTTGTGTGTGCGTGTGCGTGTGTGTGTGTGTGTGAGAAGTGCACTCTGTGTCCTCTCAGGATGCAGACTGATAAACAATCAATGATGTACAGGATGTCAATGGGGAGTCTTCAGATGGCCGGTTCTCCTCCTCTAATCCCACCATTGAACAAGAGCTCTGACCTCAGACAGCTTTCCACCAAACTCCAATTAATTATCAAATTAATGATTTGATGATATAATGATGTCATTGAAATAGCACACTGCTGCTATTTAGGCTGTTATCAGTTATTTTGAGGAATTACTGTATATGCTACATATATGTTGTGAAATGTATAGGCTAGCTCTGATGAAAGTTGATATTATTATGAAAACCTATTCAGCTATTGACAAATGTATTATTTCAAGTTGTCTAAATTCTGTAAAAATTAGTGATGCACCGTTCAATCAGTAGGAGATCGGATTCGGACGATTTCCAGTCAAAATACAAGATTGGTGGTAGTTTGATTTTCCTCTCTAATGGCCGACACGGAAAACCGATCTTTGTTGTCAATTATTGCAAATTAAATGTGTGTCAATTCACAATTCATTTGATCTTTTCTTGATTTCATGTCTTTACCTATATCAAAAATGTATTTTAATTTAATTAATTATATATATAAAAAGTATATAATCAGTATTGGTTGATTTTGTGCACTGAAAATTGGAAATCGGTATCAGCCAGAACAAAACCGGTGCCTCACTAGTAAATATAAAGATAAATGACAACTAGGTTAGATTAGAAGGAACAATGTGATCATTTGTTATCCTTATATATATACAGTATATACACAATACAATAATGATTCAGCCTAAGAGCTAAATATAGTAGAGTAAATGTTCCCTGTTGCCCACATGCTGTCTATACTGTACACTGTTTACGTTGAAAGTCATAATTTACTGCCTACTTGTAGTTTGTGACTTGAACTGGAAAGTACTCAATTATATAAATGATATGGTGAATGATCCTATAAATGCAAGTTTTAAAGAAATATATTCAGTATACACATACTACAAGTATGTCATTTAGCAGATTCTTCTGACCAAAGCTTCTTATGATTGGAACAATTACAATGCAAGGTGTAGATATGGGTTAAGCAGAATGCTTACAGCTAGGCCAACTCTGGGTTGAACCAACTTTGCAGCTGGGAGTTGAACATATATACTATCTTGCTCTGGTTTTAATAAACACAAATATACCATTTAGCGTCTCTCTCTTCCACCAAAACCCATTCAAAAAGACATGATATGAACCAAGCCTTGTCCTGTTCCCTCCATACATACAGAACGGTGTGTTGAGGTGTACAGGAGGGTGTGATAGGGGGTGAACACAGAGCAGGACACACGCAGGACCCTGTTGGCAGCTGACCCAATCCAAGTCGTCTTCTCATCGGATTACTACAAGGAGCCAGTACAGCCCACATACGAACAGACCCCCTCCCCTCCCCATGCCGCACACACCTCAGGTCGGCCTCCTTTAATAGCATTCAAAAGAGAGAGCGAAGCCAATCTGATACCTTTTCATGGATTAGCAACTAATCTCACAGAGCAAGGAGTGCCATGGGCACTTTGGGGAGGAGGAGTTGAGGGAGAAGAAAGGAGAAGAAAGGAGAAGAAAGGAGGAGCAGCCTTGACCTTCATGATCAAGGGGAAACCCAAGTGAAGAAAGTACTTTTGTAAAAAACCTTGGACCTAGGCGCTGGATATTTAATTGAGGTGAGAACATGACGTCAGCCTGTCCCAGCAGCTGGGCTGCAGACCATCTTGACTGCCTCTTCTGTGGGCAGTACAGATGCACTATTCCAGTCATTACACACGTTTTTAAAGCCTGTTTCGACCAGGGCATTTAGATCTGCATAATAAGTAGAATTAGCATTTTGCCAGTTTAGAGGAACTACATTCAGTAAAAGGTTGATGCAGTACAATTGATGCAGTGCTTATGTATTTTGCTATACTTTTCATAACCACCTTTAAAATGTGTAGAATAAAAAACGTATCCAATTAATCTGCATCTAGACGGACTCATGGATTGGACAACTGAAAATCAGGAAGCTGGTCCACATAGATCATTGTAATACACATGCAAAAAAAAAAGAAAATTGTCCATCAATAACTTTTACATAGTTTTGCACTGTGCTTGCAAATTCTTAATTGCAGAACACCGTTGAGGACGACAAACAGGCTCGTATATCATGTGAATGTATTACATCGATAGGTAGCGCAGGCGTTGCTTTAATGTTTCCATCCCCGGCGGCAATATATCATCTCTAGAGCACTGGGAAGAATCAACAGCGGCAGATGTTCTATTGCTATTAATGAGGACTTGAAGCCTGGGGCTATCTCAGCATGTCAACACTTATCTTAATAGTCAATGATAGCCACCAGTATTAGAGCCATATTGTAGAAACCAACACACCTACAACATGAAGGTACTTGGAGGAGAGCCCTAGTGTACTCTCCTGTATTATCAAACTTGATTAGATTATTTTTTTCCCCGCACAAGGACCACGACCGTGTTATTGCTAAGATCTAATTTGGCTATAATTCATCTTTTTAATATTGGCTGAGGGGTGGGATGTGGCTTTACTACTGATTGTGTTCTGTATCAGGCACTGGGGGCCATGATGGTCTACTGTATGTGGGGGAGATGATAGTCCAATAATTCAACGGGGAGATTACGACAGTAATTTGACTGTAGCGGGGAAAAAGTCATTACATCAAGCCTCTCGACAGTCTCGGTTTAATCACAGATATTGACTTTTATAAGGGGGCGCATAGCTGTGTATTCCACCGCCTTCACTTTAAGGCTTTTTAATAGGAACCTACGTAAAATATAGTGACACTATTTAATCCACTGGGTTTGGGGAATTAATCCTCATTGTACATCTGGGCACAGAAGTGAAGAAAAGATAAATTAATAAGAAAATCCAAAGATTAGAACTACAGTGACGGAAAACATCCAGTCTGGTGGTTGTCGAAGAAAAAAGCAGTCTGCACTAACACATGAGGCTTCTATTTCTAAATAAAAACAAGAGACAAGCAACAGAAACAATCCCTAAACGTAGAATTAACTGGTTTACTCTTTTAAAAATAATCTTCCGGTAAATCACACACTTACAACAGTACTGTATGTTCCACTATTTGCTGACTTCCACTGTCTTGAAGAAGCCTCTATGGGTGGCCCATAGGTAGGGGAATATGTATTGTTCATCGCCTATCTTGAGCCTTGTTGCTTTCATTCTGCCTCCAGTGACACAGAGAGAGAGACAATGGACCTACATTCTCTGGGGTTCAGCATAGTAACAGTCAGCCCTAACTCTCTGCTGTTGTGAGTTAGTCTGCATTACTGCAAATTGCTTTTTTAATTGCTGAAGTTGCCTGTTCCTCTGAAATGATGCGCACAGGGATCTACTCAGCCTCATGTTTCACAAGCTGCATGAAAGTAGCGTGGAACAAAGCCAATCTGCCACTCATAACTGTCTACAGTGACATTGTGTGGCTTGATGAAAAACAGACACATTATAGAAAGGATTTGTCAAAAGTCATCCTTAATGTCTAATTTGGCTACGAGTTCTGTAAAATATACACACTTCTTGTTAAGGGTCGCTATCTGAGGTGCATTCAGAATTAGCGAACATGTTCACAGACATATTCAAACAGGTTTTTTTGAGTTAGCCACAAGCATTTGTGAACATAAGCAAACAGTTTGAGTTGTTATTGGCAACCACACATTGACACTGGAGGAAGGGTGACGGTTTAAATCTAATCAATTTGGAATGTTTACACAAATCGTTCAAAACAAACAAGTTCACCACAAACGTTCGCCTCAGTTTGCCAATTCTGAACCAACACCACCAAGACCACAAAATCCCATGTTTATTAACGGCAGCATATTTAACGGTCATGTATGGCTGATAAAACAAAAATGCTTGAAGAGTTGTGGTTTCTGCCACCGTTTGATACCGCAACACATTATATCTGAAAGCAAATACAATATTTACAGATAATTGTAGCATGACATTACAAGTCACCAGTGACTTGTCTGTATTAATAGGAGCTCCCCAGCACTAAGCCAATATACCACACTAGTGTAATTGGGTTTAGTTAGTAAAAACAGTAAGCCTTCTCTGGCTTCACATATGGCAACGCCCAGCAATTGCACACAGAAAGGAGAATTTCCTGCCAGAAAATTAAATTAACTGACCAAAGCTCAATAGGAGATTGACCGTAAAACATGAAAGCTATTTCATCATAAGCAACCAATGACTGCGCTGAGATTTCTGGGTTTTATATCAGTGTGTCTGGGAAGTATTCCAGACAGGATTACAAGAAAATATTAAGTACATTGTTATTAAACCTTGCCTAGGGAGGAAAATAATGCATGAATGACAGTATAGTCTGCTTATCCGCTGTGACCTATAGACAATGGTTTGAACACCCAGACAGAATAAAGAGTGAATCGTCCATGTAGTCATCTTTGATTTAAGTTCAGCTTGATCACTAACAACTATCTGACTTCTTCTTCTCTTCCCACTAGTTAACATGTTCTCAGTGCACATGAACGTGTGTGAGTGTGAGTGTGAGAAGGAGGGAGAGAGAGAGAGAGAGAGAGAGAGAGAGAGAGACAGAGAGAGAGGGGTGTGTGTGTCAATCACTTTGACACTTTATCACTGAAGCTTTGACACTTCCCAAGAGGCCAAGTTTCGCACGTGAATCATTTCAGCAGTTTCTGAAAGTTTACTTGGGAGGAAAAAGATTTTAAATAAAAACAGTTTGGATGCACTTTTACTTTTAATGAACGCAGTGCTGCAAATATGGAACAAACAGACTGAGATACAGTAGTCCGTTGAGAATTGCAATGAAGTTCTTCATTTATTCTAGAATTACTTCTCCCAGTTATGTGCTTTATTGTCTTTACAAGAAACCACTTTCCAAAACAAATTAAATGTTATCTGATAATATTCTATGCTATCTCTATAAAGTAACATGGCTGGGCATGGGATGTGTTTTTATCAGCGTGTTCACTGCCTGTATGACACATTGCAGTGCAAATATATGCAGTATATGCAACTGTATTTGTGCACTGGTAGAGTAAAGTTGAACCAACAGCAAAAACAAATGGTGCCATATCTCTATGCAAATTCAAATGAAGACAATGGTTTCAGTAATTCTGATTGGCTGAAACCACCACAAGCACCTCCCACACCTGAATGTTCCTTGTTTAATCATTCAGTTGTTTTCAAACAAGC
Organism: Typhlichthys subterraneus; assembly: GCA_027564835.1. Taxonomy (NCBI): domain Eukaryota; kingdom Metazoa; phylum Chordata; class Actinopteri; order Percopsiformes; family Amblyopsidae; genus Typhlichthys; species Typhlichthys subterraneus. The sequence goes on along the minus strand of JAODUH010016565.1, from coordinate 17,684 downwards.
TGGGGTATAATAAGGCAAGCGCATGTGAAGGAATGTAGATTTAAGATTCAATTAAAGTCACCTGGAGGTGCAAAATCACATATATAAAGGTATATGCTTTATGAATTAGCAACAACCTCACAACAAACAACCTAACAACAATGCAACAACCTCACAAAGTCAAATGCATGCCGCTATGCACATACATTAAAAAGAAACATGATTCAGTTGCTGTTTCTTGACTAGCTGTCTTTGAAAAAAGAATCGGATACTTCTACCCAGCCCCGGCCCGTAAATTGGAACATAAACAAAGTGGCGAACACCGCTCATATCAACAAAGCCGTAGCGCTATACGCTTTGCTTCACAATGCATTTCGAAGTGTGTTCCGTGTCTTGATCACTGTTTTTGAGCTCGAAGTTAGCAAGAATGAATGACCATACCTTTAAGCTGTATCTACCAGTAACCAGCACACAAAATGGCTCTCTCTGGATGCAGTGGAAAAACCACAGTCCTTCACCCAAGGCTTCATTCACCATGTGAGCCTGGTGTCAGCGGGCTATAATGGGAGAACTCACCTGTGCAGGAGTAGTCATCGATCCTGATGTATCCCGTATGGCAGATGCACATGAAAGAGCCTGGGGTGTTAACACACATGGTGTTCTCCCTGCAGTAATGCTTCCCCTCTGCACACTCATCGATATCTAGATAGAATATGAGGTGGAAGGGAAGGGGGGGGTATTGTTTTAAGGTCCAGAATCACATTTGCACATACAAGGCATTTATCATAGTGTGTTTGGTGCAGTAGCTGTTGTAAGTGAGCACAAGACTATGCACACTTTTTAAACGTCAATCTAAATTATATAACAATAAGAATACAACTAAAACAAAAGCAATACATATAAATACAGCAATTCCAATCAGATTACTAACCACATATACACAGACACACACATTGGCCTATAAATATGATAATTTAGAATGTCTTGCGAATAATCCCAATTCCACATGCAAACGCATACTAGCCATCGCCTAGGCAACGTGATCTGTTCAGATGAAAAGCGACACCGGGCCAAACTGCCGCCCTTCTCGAGTAAACAAAGTAATAATCTTGATAAAGTGACGCAAATCCAGCTGAACAAAAAAGCCAATCATTTCCATAACCAAGCTAATGGACTCCTTGTTTCTATTGATGGAGGCTGATTTGTTGCAGAGAAAAAGCAGGACTGGTGCTTGGCACTTCTGATTTAATGTAATTCACTTACTGCATTCACTATCTGTGAGAGGACGGTCGCACACACACACACACACACACACACACACAAAGCAAAACACGTTCAGTGCCAGATGCATTTACGGTGAGGGCTCACAATGGAGTTTCAATAGATCTGCATTGGCATTCACTCAGCTCAAATGTCCTTGAGTAAAGCCATAAAACTATATGGGTAAAGAAAGCATCACACCCCCAACACACACACACACACACACACACACACACACACACACACACACACACACATCCCAGCATCTGCCTGTATACTCTGGCATTCACTTTCATCTCTCCTCACTCTTTTCTTTACACAGCTTTATCAACACTTGATCCCTGATTCTATTCAACTCCTCATTCCTGCACGAGCCAATGGACAATTGATAGCGAGCAATGAAAGCACATGTGTCCTTCGCAAAATGAATTAAAGCTAATTAAACCGCATGAATAGCCATGAGAGAAAGAGCGAGAGAGGGAGAGGGCGGGCGAGAGATGGCTCGTGAACAGGTCAGGTGAAAAAGTGGATGAAAAACAAAACAAAAGTATAGGAAAGGAAACACAGCGTTACAGCCAAAAAGGCTGTAAGGAAAAGATAGCAAGTATTAGTGTGAGAGAGAGAGAGCGAGAGAGAGGGAGAGAGAGAGAGAGACAGAGAGAGAGAGAGAGAGAGAGACAGAGAGAGAGAGAGACAGAGAGAGAGAGAGGGGGGAACAGAAGCCGATAAGCAACATGGCTACAAGTACAGCGAATGCATAGAAAGGTTTTCACTTTTCGGTGAAGCAACTGATTCACTCTCCATCCTGTGCAGGAAACTGCAGTGGTGACCTTGGACGCAGGTCTCAAATGACCCCGTGGCCGTGGCAGCAGCTCTGATTTACAGCCCATTCACAAGCCGCACATCCATCTCAGCGCTGGGGACACCAGGAACGTTGGCTAAAACAATATGTTAAGAGGTGAGATGACGAGGTGTTTTGTGCTAAGCACGGAAGCAGCAAGCGCCTCCGTCTCCATTAGCACTCCATTTTCTTGATTGGCCCGTCACACAGACGCAGGTGATACGCCATGCTACAAATTATACAGTGGCTTTTATTGCTGGATGTAGCCGTTTGGGTCAAGCACGCCGCATTGAATGGGAGGGAAACAACCGCAGGCTTCTATTCACCACATCAGGTTCCTTTATAAGTGCTGAATCAAGGAAAGTTCTATATGTGGGGGGGGGGGGGGGGGGAGCCACACAATACAATGTGTGTAATCATATACTGTAGAAGATCTACTTCATAGTTATGTGCCATGCAGTCTCTGGTAACAATGTAAACAAGACCAGTATCTCACACAACATGTACACCAGACCAGTATGTCATACAACATGTAAACCAGACCAGTATCTCATACAACATTTACACCAGACCAGTATCTCATACAACATGGCCACATAAAACTTTGAAGAGCGTATTTTTTAATTCATATTTGTCACAGTGCCTCTGTGTCACCACATATTGAGGCTGACCTGTTTTTTGTGAAAGTGTGAGTTACAACATTAGATTAATTAACACACCCTTACAAAAACACACAATACTGGTTGAAGTAGGGATTTGTTGATTTGAATTAGAGAGAGTTTAGAGTTTAGTTTGCAGACACTTTCTTATTTGTGTGAAGGCATGACGTATCTTTTGACATAATAAACTAATGATGAACTTAAAAAGTGTATTAATTACGTCTGTCATACTGTATTTCAAATTGTAATAGCAAATGGGAAAATAGTGAAGTAAAGATTTTAAAATTAAAACCTGAGTTTAAAATATTTTGCTTAAAAATACAATGAACTTCATAGTGAATAAAATGTCTTATTACATTGTAGGCTGTTATCTGTGTGTGTGTGTGTGTGTGTGCGTGCGTGCACATACAAATTGTTCACATTTGACAAAGGTATTTCTGCAAATGCTCTCTATTTTCATTCAGAATAACTAGTTCTGTAGAGCAAGAATGTAATTTGAATCAGCTTGCCGCTATATTGTCACAATCTCCCAGGCCACAAAACCCTCAATACTCGAGTGTCGACAGAACAAAATGTATTTCGATGAAGAGGAAAGAGGGAATTAGTCTCCTTGTGATCAATTATCCAGGCGAGTTCTACAGTAGGAACATTACGCGCTTCATTGGCTGCATTTTATTGGCCAAGAGGCCATCGAAAAAGTTTTCCAGTATCCTTTCAACTTTCCAAATTGGCCAATCAATGCTTAAATAAACAGCCTCAAAAAGACCCAACAACAAATATGCAAAATGTCACTGCCAATTTGGGTGAAAGCGTGAGTCAATTAAGATGGCTGAGTGGAAAGAATCTCATTAGGATGATACGTTGGGAAGGGGGATCTGCATTCTCAGCTCACACGTTGACTCAATAACTGACACTTAACGTACAATCAATCACTGTAAACACTCACAGCGCAGCACTCACACCTGACTAAGAGCATGGGAAAATGAATGCATCATGCTGTGTGTGTGTGTGTGTGTGTGTGTAGGGAGGGGGCGTTGGGAAGTTTGACGTCTCCATCAAACTTCTTCCTACGCTAAACAGCCGCCGCTTACACGGCGGAGCGTGCGCAGCGCACAGTCAACAAGTGCGTGTTGCTCTCCATTACGGCCCTCGTTAATCTGAAGGAGACACCTGTGAATCAACGCACCATCACCATCCGTCACCCGGCAACCGGCAGTCGCCTGCGGGCACGAGGTGTAAACAACACGGCGCCAACAAGCAGGAGCCCTGTCACAGCCTCCTCACAGGCTGGGGAGGGGGTGATGGAGGGGGAGATGGGGGGCCTGTCGCAGGTGGCATTTGAAGGATGTCGGCCGGATACTGTTATTAACACTGGAGGACATTGCCTGTATGATGGAGGAATTGTCTGCTTTGGTGACATTTCTGCCGGGGTCACGGGGTCGAGGTTCAAGTAAATACACAGCTAGTGATTGTGTCTGTGTGTGTGTGTGTGTATGTATGTGTGGGTCAGGCCCGCTGGCAGTCGAGGCACCCAGAGGCTCAATGCTCATCCCAGTGATGATTGGACGTGGGAACGAGCCTTGCTCTTGAGTCAAAGTCAATTAGCCTGCTGCTACCTTGTGACTTTCAAAAGACACTATAGTCAATCAGATCACTGAGTGACCCACACACACACACACACACAGACACACACAAGAGCGTGCACGTGGTACACACACACAACCATCGGCACCGTTTATACTCTGTGTGCAAGCTACAGTAAAAAAGCTCAGTTAAAGCACACAATTGTCTCACTCAAGTGGGGGCTCTATTGAAATGACCGTAATATTATCAGTAAATACCCAGGAGAAAGCACTTTGTACCCTACGCCACCTAACAACCTCTTGTAGTCTACATTATAACAAATTACTCCCATCCAATATTATAACCTCCCCAGGATGCCATTGTGCCAGGAAGACACAATAACGGAAGTCTCTGTGTCTGAGGCTCTTCACAGCGCTGAGTTGAATAATGGTATTATCTCAATATGTTGAACTGTACTGATTGTTCGGTTTAGAGACAATCACACAGTCTGTCACTTTGCAATGATCTCCCCTCTGTCTAATTCTTTCTTAAGCACATGCGTGGCGGTGTGTGTGATGGATAATGAACTTTCCCGTCTGACAAGGCTGCAAGAGGAAAGATGGAGAAGAAATTGGGCTCCTTTTTCTCGTTGAGAGGTCTTACACACACATACTCACGCACACACACGCACAAACACACACATGCACACACACACAACCACACACACACACAAACGCACACACGCACAGAGAGGAACACACTTACACAAAAGCAGGGCTAGTATACCCCAGAGTTTTCTCTAGTGCGTCTTATTATATGAAAAATTTACACAGGAGTGATCTCATATGCTATTTCGAGCCAGTCTCTGACCTAGGAGGGTTTTAAAGAGCTAGCATCTGTCACTGATTCTAGTGATGCCTAACTTGATGTTTGGTAGCAGCCCAGATATCAGTGACTTCTGTTTGTTTGCACACGTGTGCTTGTATGCATGTATTATATATATAATGTCTGTGCGTGAAAGTGCCAACACAAGCTGATAGTAAATACCTGCATGTTTTGTGTTCATGTCTGTGTGTGTGTGTGTGCATGTGCGTGTGTGTGTACGTATACGACGTGTTCCCAGACTCCCCTACTGTGTTCGATACATAAAATTACCTATATGTTTGCCTTCTCGTCACATCTTTCTGATAGTATTGTATTGGAAACTCACAGAGAATCCAAAGCAGACAATTTCAATCATCTGGTCATACCTCCTCTCAACTCTCACAAGGGTGTATCTATTACACAACATCACACAGTTTCTCTCATCTTCTTTGGAGCTTCTGTGCAGGACAGACTTTTTTCTTTCTTCACTGGACACACAAACACTCGAAGAGTAAGTGATTTCCAGAGAAGCACCACAAAAAAATATCTATTGCCTTTGAGAGAACAACATCAGCAAATTGAGTCCATTTCAGGTGCCCTCCCCTCCTCAACAGGCTCAAAGCTTCACATACACATGCACACACCCACCCAATTTCATGGTGAGAGAACCGGCCTGCTCCTGAGATGAATGCTGTTTGGTTTAAAGTGTCCATGTTGGAAGTATAAGGCTGCCTGCTTAGTGTTCAGTCTCAAACCAGTAATAGGATGGCTAACACTATTTAGCCCCATTTCTGCAACTACAGGCAACATTTCCTTACAGCTCCACTATTTCAAAGTTGTTTTTCAAAAGTTTGTTTTTAGAACAAACTAAATCAGCAATGGCACATGAGCATTTAACTCATGAACAAAAACAAAGACATGAATCAATGTATATCCTTACTCTATTTCACGTGGCCTAACAAATATCATACAATATACATACAAACATACAGTACATACAATAAAGACATTTTAACAATTTGCATTATTATCAACTGGGGAAACCCTGAATAGTCAAGCATTTGACGATATGATACAAGGAACCTGATTCGACTCACTGTCAAATTTCCCCAATATTTGGTTTTGAAACCATAATCATTCCATCCACTATATGGAGGTGCTGATTCCGTTCCTTTAATTCTCCCAATAAATCATGTTATATAGACCTTTTTTTAAATATCAGCCTATTAATGTTATTAAATAACTTGAAAATAACTTGTGGACTTTTAATCAATCTCCTTAGTCACAATGGCAGAGAAAGGATAGGCCTACATCCATGGTTTAGCCAATAATAACAAACCACTGATGTCACATGACAATAGTGAAAACTTCCTGTTGTGCCAGAAAGAAAAGTGTTGATACTGACAGAATAAATCCAACATATAAAGTATCACTGCAAACCATATGAATATATAAAGTTAACATTTAAACATTGTATTTTTTTTATCACTTTGCATGAGGTATTCTACTAGCCATGCCACTAGCTTGAACAAGATAGTGGCAAAACTCCCATGAAGATTGCTGTTATAATCATCACTAGATTCATTATATATTGAATCTTGAATATGATTTATTATTATTATTATTATTATTATGGATGTTCTGAGTCATAATACATTAGTTGCAAAAATGTGTGTTTGCCCCCCCCCCCACAAAAACACACACACTCCACCCACCCCACCCCATATAGTAAAGCAAAATAAATATTTGATTAACAAATAATAGAGAGAAAATAATAGCCAGAAATAGCCAGAACTACCAATCATATTCAACTATGTAAATTCTACGATGGGGCTATACCTTATCAACCTATAGTTAGTATTATTCCTCCTTAATTTATGTAAATCAAATATAGTGATAACATTATCCATTCTCTAAGACAGGGTTGTTACCATGGCAACTGGCTCTGCATGTTAATAGGCACACTGGTAAGGTCAAGGGTCATATCATTGCTGTTAGATGAACGGGCATACTACTGTTCACAGTAATATCAATCTTTATAGGGCTTGACAAACATTGCTGTCATTGGGGTTGCAGGGTTTTCATCTGACACTGTATATGGAATTGTACTCTTTTGCACAAGGGCTCAATATAGTTAATGTAATATGCATTAGCTACATGGAGCCTCCTATAGAATGGAAGGGAGATGTGTGTGGGCTACAGAGAATTATAACACAAACATGCTGAATCCTATGCCCACATGAAATCAGGGGTAGAGCATCAGAGTGAATCTGATGTCTTGAAACTCTTGCAAAGTAATCAAATATATATTTAATCTCATCATGTCTTCCCTGAGTTGCTTGGTTTGGTGCTATGACTCAATGTTCACAATGTTCTACAGAACGACAACTCTGCAGACGATAAAGTCAACACTAACAGCACATCTGAAGATGCCACGGATAAAAAAAAAAGATGCGATCTCAGAACAAAAAGTCCATGGTGTGCGGACATCTGAGCTCTAAACGTGCGAGCAGAACATTTCTCATAGTGCCACTAATGGCCGGGCGATGTGAAATAGATTGCTTGACAAAGTATTTGCATGTTTTTCAATCAACTAAAGTAAAGCACTTAGGTGGCAATCAAATAAATTATCTTTTTGAGGAGAACAGTGTGGCCATGATAAATGACAGCGTATTTCACAAGCATTCACAATGCAATATGTAATGAATGCCCTCCCTTATGATTGATGCCACCGTTTATAAGAGCTTTGCACTTACAGTGTGGAGTATCACTCATGCTGTCACAACCAAGGGACGATGAACACTAAAATACTGTAAAGTCATCACGCCATTTCACACCGCCAACAGCCGCACAAACACAACTGAAAATACTTCATAAAAAACCAAACATGGTTCCTTAAGAAAACATTATAATCACTACAGTAACACATATTCCCGATGTCAGCAAGCATATCATTAGCACACTCACGATATCAAAGCATGTACAAACATTAATGAATAAATCAAAGATTCCCTTTATGCTCAACCGCTGCTAGCAGTACATTGTCTATGCGCCGCTTAAATGTAATTGTCTCTTGAATGTTGCGCCAGCTTTGCAGTTATTGCAATTATATGAATAACTGCAATATAATAGGGAGTGGGCTGAGACATTGCTGTATTAACTTAATCAGTGGGGGAGGATTGGGCGGGTGTTGGACATGTGACCGTGATTCATGAATATAATGTATTCTGTACAGTACTTTTAAATTGCACTCTGTACTAATTGTATATCTGCCAGGGCCTGTAGACAGAAATGAGATAAGCCCTTCCCCATGTCTGGAAAAACTATCTCCCTGAGTGCATTTATACACAGTAAAAAATGAAATGTAAGTGAACAATCAAGCAAGCAAATAACACATCAACGGTAATAGTAGCCTACCTTCGCAGTAGGCGTTGTCGTCTCTCAGCGGCCGGAAGCCGTCCTTACAAGCACAACAGCTTCCCGTCTCAAGGTTCACACACTCCGAGTGCTCCACGCAGGCGTGGCTCTCGCCACAGAAGTCGTGACCTGCAGGGGGCGATGGAGAGGGAAGGATGGGAACCCAGAGGCAGGAAGGCACAACGCAGTGGGCCCGGCTGGAGAGCCATATCGCAGCATCAGCTGCATGTTCTCCAAACAGTAGCCTGCTGTCATTCTCCAGCAGCAGCATGTGACTTAAATACTGCTGATTGCATTAAAAGTACCCTACCTATCAAAACAGAATTGCCCTAAAACTGACATGGAGCGCAATTAAGCAAGATCAGACTCATTAGCAACTTATGAAGTAAAAGGTTCATAGTCTCTCATTTCTACAAACCTTCATTTCTCAAGACCTCCCCCTCCCCTATACACACACACACACACACACACACCCCTAATTTATATTCATTTACATCTCGGAGAGCTTCCCAGCGATGTGGTGAGAATATCTTAAACATGTAAGAGAGAGAGATAGCAGCTACAAGCACACATCTCCCGTACCTCTGCAGACTTTACAGCATCGATCGGTCAGTGTCAGCTGCTCCGCCTCTGGACAGTCGAGTTCGGGACAAGGCTCGGTGGGGACCACTCGATGCATGGTCCTGTCCTGAGTGTCCGGTGAGACACAAGGCAGACGAGTTACGTTTCTCACCCTTGCCTACCCTCCACCCCCTTCCTGTTCAACAAAGCCAGCCAGGAAGTGTCATTTCAGTAGCAAGGTAATTATTCGTCTTTAGCGCTCCTGCTACTTCCTCTCCCGCTGTTCATTACATCCCAATTACTCCGACATAATCACCGGTCAGCCTCATTTTTTGTTTGTACGTCCCGCTATTCCACACCGAAATATAAACCCCCGGCGCTCTTCTCTCCTGTCAGGACGTGCCGTTATTATACAAACACTGGAATCATTCTTGCGGGATTATCGCTGTATGTGTTTATACAGAGTGTAAAACCTGATTAGGGAGCTCCTTTTCCCAGCATGTCTGCCGGCCGCTACGCTCTAATGGTCTCGTCGCTGTCTCTCTGACTGATGCTAATACCGAATCATTAACGCAGGTGCAGCCCCATACAGACAGCAGGCCTGCTTTAACGCCTTGTAGTGAGGGGTGAGCTTCAGCAACAAAGCACAGGCTTTGAAGCTTGTCATATAAATGAATATGCCCCTTTTAAAAATGGACTGACAACTGTGCATGCTTGATATTGTATGTGTAATACAATACGGGGTACAGTTCATGTTTTGACTCAGATAACTAGTGGTGAACATCAGTGCAGTTACTATGGTGCTAGTTACATCAGCAGTCAGTGGAGCTACATGCAGAGGTTACATAAGGTTACATCATTAGTCACCAGATAAGATACAGTATGAGCTAGCTGCATCACGCTATCTAAAAGTCACTAAAACACTCGTGGCTACACAAGTGCAAACAGACAACAGGTTCCTCATTTAATGTCGGCGTAACGACATAGTTTCCAAACAAGTTATCAGACAACCCATCTCCCCCACCCGAGCAGATAGCAACCAGTCAGACAGCAGACCAGAGGGAATGTCAAGCAGCTGTCAGGGAAGGAGGGGGGGGCTTCAGGGGTCTGTGGCAGACGTCTGACTGACAGCACGCCACGTCCCCATGCCTTTCATCTGCCTGGGACTTGCCAGTCACATAGTGGAGACCACAGATGGGCCAGGGGTGTGCATGCCAGTGCTGCAGCTGTCCAATACTGTACCCTCCATAGGAGGGTATGGTACGGCATTCATTACTGCGCAGTGTGACAGACAGGGGTGATGTAACAATGTGATTGATTGGATTCAGCTGGCGTGATCTGATTGAATAAACTGACACAACTACCGGTATGTTAAATATACGTATCCCTGGCAAGGTAAAATGTAATTAGCAAGCGGTGCGCGAGACCCCTCAAGGGACTGAGAGATATTTCAATATGCTGTTGCATCTTTCATCTAGTTCTATTTTCTCCAATAGAATGTGAATAGATTTGTCAGTGCTGCTTGTTTTTTTAATTTGATTTCAGTATATGCTGTTAAAAGAACTAAGGGGGAGGTCATGGGTCAAAGCCATTGAGAACCAGTGCACTAATAACAAACAAGATCTAAAGCGATTGGATGGCATTGGATAAACTTGTGGCATTTAATTACTGAGAGATACATGACTGTGGCCTCTTGCTAACTCAGTTAAACCAGGCTAGGCCCATTTAGATCATCTGTAAGAAGAAGTTGGATCAATACATGAGATTACTGCTTGCTTAGAGTTGATTTAGCTTCATGCTCTGGGCATGGTTACCTGTTACCATAGAAAGGAAAGTATGCATGAAGTAATGCAGCGCAATGTCTGTCTGTCTGTCTGAGTGAGTGAGTGAGTGTCTGAGTGAGTGAGTGAGTGAGTGTCTGAGTGAGTGAGTGAGTGTCTGATTGAGTGAGTGAGTGAGTGAGTGTCTGAGTGAGTGAGTGAGTGAGTGTCTGAGTGAGTGAGTGAGTGTCTGATTGAGTGAGTGAGTGAGTGAGTGTCTGAGTGAGTGAGTGAGTGAGTGAGTGAGTGTCTGAGTGAGTGAGTGAGTGTCTGAGTGAGTGAGTGAGTGAGTGAGTGTCTGAGTGAGTGAGTGAGTGAGTGAGTGAGTGAGTGTCTGAGTGAGTGAGTGTCTGAGTGAGTGTCTGAGTGAGTGAGTGAGTGTCTGAGTGAGTGAGTGAGTGAGTGAGTGTCTGAGTGAGTGAGTGAGTG
>JAODUH010016554.1:0-26877 GCA_027564835.1 Typhlichthys subterraneus | reverse complement strand
ACTGAATATTGCAACATCTTCGATATGATATTGCACAACGTGATATTGCGATAACGATACTGAATCGATATATTGTGCACCCCTACCTCCATGATAAAAAGTTAAGATGGCACACTCTAAAGGAACTGTCAAAACAGTTTAAAGATTAAACATGCAATCACCTGAACATTATTGTCACTTGATTGAGCTGGATTAAATCCGACACACGCCTAAATACATCCTTGCTAATGGCTCATTCTGGTTCAGTCTAGTCTACAGACATCAAGGTCACTTTCACCAAGGTCCTGAGTCCAAACAAGCCTAACTGACTGCAACAGCTGTAAGCTAGGCCCTATCTGTTGTGTGCAGTGTGTTTGCTGAGAGCTCTTGTGACTTTGGGATATAAACCAGTGTTAGCAAGCTAACTGCAGTGCTGAGTGGAAGAAACAAAAACTGACAAAACTCTATAAACCTTTAGGCATAGAGGCCTGGCTATACACATCAACAACCCACCATTGTTGTTTGTCTGCTTGTTCATCTTTAGGACTTAAGTGCCTGGATATGCTTTTAAGTAGCCTACTAACACTAAACACTAACAATTACAGACAGGCAAGATAGGAGAACAACAGAATTCTAATTCCTACCACCCAATCTACACTAGAATTCGGTTTCTTTTATCTGTTGACTCTCTGAAAGTTAATTCCCAGAATTCATTAGCATCAGGACATTAAGCAGAGATTGCTGCCATTAGTAGGCCTCCCTCCGCTGCTGTGATGCTGAACGTCAGGCCACTTTGTCACAGGAGGCAGCTCTGCAGCTGCACCAGTAGAGACACCGGTGATGCGTTTATTATCTTGACCCCCCCACACACGCACACGCGCACGCACACACACACACACACACACGCAGCACGCACGCACACCGCTGTAAACGCTGAAAAAGGCTCCACAAACAGCCTGCAAAGCTTGATAACATTGTCCAGCTCCCACATATGTCTGGTATGCTTTGTTTGAGGAGATTATTGCTGATATCACAATGTTACCCCATGTTAGAGTGAGGGTGCTTTAATAGCCATGTTAGAGTGAGGGTGTTTTAATAGCCAGGCAGCCACCAAAAACCATTTCAACTCACTACACTGCAAAACTATAAGTGCAACAATATTAGTTATGAGCTTGCTTATGCTGAAATTTGTTGGTCAGTGCCAGTAAGTGAAATGCACTTGATAAGGCAAAACGTGCACATTTACTTAAATGAAGTAACTATAGCCATAATAATAATAATAATAATAATAATAAGCAATATTAAAAACATGTCCAGGTAGATATAAAATCTAAAACAAAAGATTATCACGTTACATATAGTTTTTGCAGTGAGATATAAAAACATGATACTGTACTAGCCTACATTACGGGTTCCATGAATATGCCTGCTTAACTCTACTGATCATCAATCGATCATCAATCAATAACAGATAATGTTAAATCATTCGAGTGGAACTATTATTTTTCCCAATTATAGCATTCCTGCTCATATAAAAGTATTAAAATCATATAAATGTATGCCAGGATTTAAATATACCATGCAGAGGACCAGATGGAAGATTTAGGTTGTACATTCTGAGAAGCCATGAAGCCAATGTCATCATTTGACTTGTGCGATGGAGGAAAATATAACGTACTGTATCTGTCCCTTTGATAGAACTGCTAATTCCAGTGAATGAGTTTGTTTCACTGTGGCAGATTTACACAAATTAAACACAATGAAAAGGAAAAACAGCATGCAGATAACCTTGGCTATGAAATATCAATTTTAATTCTCACAATGTTTACAATTCACCGTGATCCCAAATGTTCATAATTTTTTGTTAACCTATTATCGATGTATACTTGATAAATTGCAATTATGGTCCATTACTTCGGCTGAAGATTTTTTGTTGTTCTTGCCACTAATGTCACTATTCATACTACAATTTCTGTCTGACATGTAAACTTGAAACGTAATGACTCATGTGCAGGTGCATATCTATAAAGAATACATATCCACGTCTATTCATGAGCCAACCAGTAAGAGCTAATATAATAAGGAAACTACACTTACTGGCTGATGAAGTGTCTGAAGCTTCTACACCATTGATCTGGATTACGTAATGTTGGGGAGGGGCTTCTGAAACATAACCAGAGTATAAACAATGTCAGCCTTTCAATGCCAATACTAGCATATAGCACACCATTATACTCATATACATAAGCACAATTGGAACATGTATAAGGTATAAAAAATTATCTATAAAAGTAAATAATTAAAATTAGAAATAGAAATGGAAACAAAATGTTTTTAAATGGTTAGCCAGGGAACCCACACATTAAAAGCTAATTCCCAAAGCTAATGACCACTCATACAGTACATTTAGACAGAGCAACTTCCCATTGATGTGCATTTCTTGCTGTAACTGTATATTAGTGGACAATGGATAGCTGGCAGTGTGTTACTGTGAGACTCCTGAGAGGTCTGCCCCTGTGTTGTGGTCCAGGGACAAGTTGGTAGGGGGCCAGGCCGATGGCAGGCAGAAAAGAAGTGATAAATGATAACAGCCCCTCCATACTCTGGCAGGAAGCATCTGCCATGGAGGGTCAAAAGTTATGCCAGACAGTTATACCTCTGTCAGCAGCATTTATGGAGGCCATCTATAATGACTCCAGCACCTTTAAAGCTCTGATGTGATGTGCACAGTGTCAAAAAGGCAGACCAAGGCACCATACCAAGGCTGGACGCCAGGAGCTACTAGCAAAATGAGAGACTACCTCAGGTAAAGGCTTTTGCTCCTGTCAGGGAACCAATGCTATCCCACTTAGGACAGCAATACAGATGGTTGAATCGGTGCACTATTTCATAAAAATTCAGACCACCTCTAGGTAAACAAAGCACATGCAGAAATTAAAGGCCATAAAAAGATGCTAATAACAAATTGCTCTCATTTTGTTTATCACCAAACATCCCGAGCCAAGCAGGATGCTGTCCCACGTTCAATGACAACCTATTTTAAATGTTTTTGGGTGTGTGTGTGTGTGCGTGCGCGCGTGAAGGGCGGGGTGGGGGTGTCGGGAGTCTACAAAATCTGTCATTTTCCTTAGCGCCAAGTTAGGCTGCTCTTTGATAAGGATTCCGACAGGCAATCCTTTCTGAAGTGCAGATCAAAGCCTTTAACTGGCGGCTTCAATGCAACCTCTAATATGTGCCTGAAGCCATGTTCTTGCCTTGATGTTGTACCACAGTGCTTATACATTATAAAGTCAATATACCAGCACATTGCTGATAACAATGTCAAGTGTCCTCATTGTGCTTTTAACAAATTCAAGTATTTTCTACCCTCCTTCTGTATTTGTGAGAACGCTGGCTCATATTGCAAACACAAATGGCTTATTCAAATATCGGTCCAGACAGTGCTTGTGCTGTCAAACGTTCGTCGGACTGGATTGAGGCGAAATCAAGAGTTGTCAACAGCAGTGAGCTGTGACACAGAGACTCTCAATATGCAGAATTAATAGGTCCTCAAATTCCCATAAGATGTTAAAACATCTGGATAACTAATGCATGCGATTTTTAAGGTGGGGTTACATAGTATTGCTAGACTTCTGTTTGTAAAATTATACTGTATATCCCATTCCTCCCAATTAAGGTACCTACTGTATACTATTTTAAATTACTTTAACAGAAATGTGCTTCTCTTTTTATAGAGGTTGCTCTTTAACAAAAAATATGTACATACATATATGTATGACAAATCAACTGTAAATAAATAATAAGTAAATGCGAAACTAATAGAACACATTGTGGCTTTTGACTACTAGAAGTACAGCAAACCAAAATAAATACATATTCCTCCTAAGCCTCTAAAAATGTCAACTCATTCATTACTACAGCTGCCAGAGCACCTGAGTTAATTTTGTTTGCATACAGTATATCAATGACCAGGTAAACATACTGCACATACTGGATCATATGCCCAAACTCACCCACTACGGTGCTCAAACTAGCATAGTGGACACCCCACTTCATTTTACATGACACAACTATCAGAAAATGAGAGATGTTTTTGTTTTTCTCATCCAAGTCAAGTAGAAGGTCAAGACTACTAGAATGTGGTGTTTAGAGCGCTGCTTCTCAAATAAAGGTACACATACCCCTAGGGTCACGACAATCCTATGTGAATGCAAACAGAAATAATAAAATCAAATAATAATTATATCAAACAAAATAGTGTACAGTATATACCACTACTCGTTACAGTTTGCAAAACATTAGTTTCATAACAACATTAACATTTAGTTATCGACTACTTATATAGCATAGCACTAAACTGATGCCATTTAGCACAGCATGGCAACTACTTTTTAACGGTGACTATAACTTTTTACCATTTATAAACTATATACATATATACATACATATATATATATATATATATATATATACACACACACACACACATACACACACACATAAATACATACACAGTGCGTATGTGTGCGCATTTGTGCATACACGTGTGCATTTGTATAAAATGAAAGCTAGTCATAATATCTGCCATCTTTAACTGTTCTGCTCTACAGACTTCCAGTCTCATCTCTGGATATACAATGACAATGATCACTGGTCTTGTCCCCACTACTTATAAGCCCTTGATTTGATTAGCCTTTGTTATCTGTGACAAGCCATCATTTATGGGCTCTGTCAACCCCACATCTCCACTCAGGCAGATGCAAGCACTATTAAATATGTGGATAATATCTACACCTTTGCTTTGACTGTAACCTTCACACTTTAAATATATACTGTACAGTACAGAGAACATTGGCTTAAACAATTAACCTTCCCACACATTTAGTATCTGATATTATCATTATCTCAGGTTTCCTAAATTAATGTAGTAGTTAATGATTTTACAACTTCACCCTTTCCCATCATGCTCCATTACCTTGGCTCATGGTTTGCCATGGTCATCACGTACTGTCTCTCAGCAGACAAACTGCAATCACGCTTTAATTCATAACAAAGAGTGAACAACAGCTGCTTGATTCAAGTCAATTTAAATCTTAAACCATACTAAATATATCTAATTTTATCTAAGCATGAAACATGAACGTGTAGTGAGAGCATGAGAGCAAACACATTCATTAGATATGGCATATGGGAAAAGCTCATATACACTGAGCAGTGAGGTGACCCAAACCCCCCCCCCGAGAGATCCCAGCTCATTTCACCAACTGAGCGCTGATGGGAGGGAAATGGTTTCACCTGAGCAGGTTAACAGTGCAAACGGGCGGTTTCATAATGGCTATCACACGGTTTTGCCACAAGTCAGCCTGCTGTTGGATTGAATGATAACATGAAGCAACTACATTTGTGACAGAGCAATTGTGGATGTTATATTATGAATGTCCAGTCAAAATATAAGTGAAACATAGTTTATACAGCATATGGATAAACCCAAAGTGACTAATGAAAGTGTATGAAAATATTAGATAATAGTTAATTATCGGTGTGTGTAACCAAACAACCAAATACTAGTGTATGTACTATGGTTTGAAACAGCAAAAATAATATAGAAGATGCATATACTTTTTACTTATTTATAGTGTGATTTGGTAAATACACTAATGTAAAATATATATAGTACCATTATCAGACAAGACCTTATCATGATAGGCCCATCTCGCAATGTGTTGCACATTAAACAGGAAACATGTCAAAATCTAAAATGTTACAAAATGTAATTCTGAAACACTTGCTGTGGGTCAATCACAGACGGAAAGGTTTAGTAGGTACCAGAGCAATTCTAACTTGCGGTGGAATTCATAGCGGCACTAACGCCATCTCCTAGTTTTCACTTCCTCACTGCATTGACTGTATTTGAGATGAATTACATGTGAATAATATTGTCAAGGTTCACAATGCACACACTGCAATGTCTATTCCATGGATCAATTCTCCCAGTTCAGACTGTGTATGGACCAGGATCCAAATATATCTTTTTATTATTGAAAGTCAGTTTACAACATAGTAATATTTCCAGGTACGCTGAAATCATTGCCAAAGTCAAGTCCACAGATCTACAAAGGTATTAGAACTTGGTCAAATGAAATGCACCCCCACAAGTACCGCTAACTACGTTTGATAAGGACAATTAATGTGTCAGCTTTCATCACATATTACCATAACTGTACCGGTAAGGTTTCAAACACCAATGTACAATGTTGTGTTGCAATCCATGTTACAACGCAAACCCTAATCTGCAAACAATTTTCGCAATCTATGTTGCAATCCCTAGTCTGCAAAAATGTATAGCATGCACCTTCACAAATGAGAGATTTCTTATTTTGTAGAGGTTATCTCCACTTGATCAAGCCTCTTTTCAGCTCCATTTTCGGTAATTGCTGTGACCTATTTTACATTCCTCCTCATTGAACGTTGTAAGTGCGAGACTGCTGTGGTGCTTCCTATAATTCCTGTGACATGAGGCATGTTCATCCTCTGCCGTGGCGGGGAGGAAAGCACATTGTGGTGACTATACTGACAAGCTCAGCTCACTGTGAATGGAGCTAATCACCAATGAAAACTGCAATCAGCAGATCACATCTTTACTTAACAGTGATGATTATACATCATTTGTGCAGCTGAAATAGGGCCACCCTGCATGTACCATCAAACATTTCAAACTACCCTGACGTGAGAACTGGCTCAATGGCATAATACTCTACATGAAAGCTTCCAATTGCAGACTAAACACTATTCCTTTTTTGTGAACAATATTTGTTAAAGGTTATTTTGAAGATGTAGATTTCTAGATGCAGAAACAAAAACGATTAATGGAAATATAAATAGGTAATAAAACCAGGGTATAATTTCTGCATATCTTCTTACTTAACCCTCGCGCTGTCCTATGGGTCAAAATGACCAGTAGCAGGCAGCAACCACAACACGGACATATGACATTGCGCGGTTTGCTCCCCCTGCTGCTAGTCTGCTGAAATGCCTTAGGACAGGTTAATTGATTATGGTATTTCCTAAGAAGCAATATATTTGTGAACTAACACACTGACATGATATTAATAATGCCTTTGTGCCATTGCAATCCTCCATTCCCAGCTTGTCATTGTCCTGACAAAACAATAATCATTAGGGACAGTTAGACGTATGTGTGGGCAGGCAGCCTCCGCTTGTGTGCTAGGAGCGCCCTCTAGTGGTCTCACCGTGGGATCTTGAAGAGGGCTTTGACTGGATGCATTTCAGCCAACGGAGGGTCTCCGTCTGCGAGCTCAATGGCAGTGATGCCAAGTGACCACACGTCACACCGGGCGTCGTAGGAGTAATCATACTGCTGCTCACAGGCAATGACCTGGTACCACATGGACATGAGATAATGCTACAAATGCTGCCTTAGCAAGCCCATCGCCCAACGCGTGTGTATACTGTAGTACATAAAGAGGTTTCCACTGAAGTAAATCTGTTTGTTACAGTGATGATAACCTCTTCATTCAAGGAGAGCTGGAAAATACACTGGTTTGTATGGCAAAGCTGTCAGCATAAACTGCTGTTTGATTAATCATTCTCTTCATACAAAACTCCTCTCATTACATACTATTTTAATGTTTATCTTATAAAGGCATATAAAATGGTTAAGTCAGCTGAGCTGTCATTGGGATGTAACGCCTATGGCAGTGTGGGAGACCACAGTCAATAATTATTATGGCCACTATGTTTTCCAGCTGGGGCTTATTATAATTGCCCCTAAGGACCCCTCCTGCCAACCCAATCACCGCACCTAATTTCTACCAAAGAGTAAGCGGGGGCTACTGACTTCAGCTATTAACCTTCAGGCAACCTCAAAAGCTGGGTCCATGGAGGGGAATACACAATGACGCAGGACACACAAAAAAATCTCTCTCTCTCTCTCTCTCTCTCTCTCTCTCTCTCTCTCTCTCTCTCTCTCTCTCTCTCTCTCTCTCTCTCTCACACACACACAGACTGGACATTTGTGTGAGCGGACATGATAAATCTGACCTCAGGAGCCATCCAAAAGGGCGTTCCTACTGACGTATTTCTTCGCAGACGGGCACTTGACAGTTGAGCCGAGACGCCTGAAAACAAGTGAAATAACATTCATCAAAATGTTTCAGTTTATTGGCATGCATGGTTTATTGATATGCTATAAATGTAAATAGATTTTATAGTAGGGCCTAAATGCATGAGTATAATTTAAAGTGGCAACCTGCCAAATGGCAATAACAAGGGGCAATAATCATTTCAAATTAAGTGAGACAGATTTTTATCAGCAGGAGTCCACTTCATCTGCACAACTCAAGGACATCAACATGCCTGGGGTGGCTCAAACTCATTTGCCATAACGGCTCTTAATATGCAAAGGATCAAATAATGCAATTTAAAAACGCAATACCAGCCTTGGGTCAAGGCTATGGACCATGAAATAAAAATATGTTCTGGCAAGTAAGGAACAACACAGTGGAGCTCCTTCTGTGATTTATCTGTGGATCCCCTGGTGCTCTTTTAAGAAACGTCACTGAGATGTGCTGTGTACACCTCATAGGTCAACAGTTACCCACCAAACATTATGTACAACAATGGACTGGAAAATACAGCGATGCAGTGTTGTGAACTAGCAAATCTGTCTCTTTCAACAAATATAAAAAAGGCCATTATTACCAAAGTCCACCAGCTTGACTCCTCCCTCAGTTGTCAGAAGGATATTGTTGCCCTTTACGTCACGATGGATAATCCTGTTGTTGTGTAAATGCTGAAGACCCTAAAAGAAACAAACAGATGACAGTGTTGCTTACCTTTGCTTGACAAAGTGGAGGTAAGACTAACATTTGATCATCATCGTCAATCATTCAAAAAATGATTTGAACTACGTTTTAGCATTATAATTCAATATTATATTAATTTAGTTTATTTTCTATCATTAGATATTTCTTGTTTTTTTTTCCCCATGTGTTTAAGGCTAAAAATAAGTTGTCCATATCTCATGGTGTGGGCTTTAAACCACTTAAATTGTGGCTGCTACTCTGATCCTTATCCCCATAAACACCAATATATTGTAAACAAAGATTGCCTATAGCAATCCTCCGTCCCGTGTGTACATTCTAGTATATGCATGTCACCTGCTGGAAGTAGCAGCTATGTGTCACGCAGCAGCCATCTTACCAACAGGGCACCATACAAGATGTATGCGATAATGGGCTGCTGCAGACGCTGGCCACGCATCAGCAGGCCTTTGATGAGTTCTGTGACAGAGCCGCCATTGCACAGCTGGGTGGGAGAGAGAGAAACAACAGTGACTCCTCCATCAGTCAGCGCTCCGTATTATGATTCATGGCATGGGGCTTTGCCACACGCAGGACTACTGCGACCGCCGCTTCTGACTCAGACGCTGTGAAGAATCGCCTGACTGGGGCGATACCATTAGAATTCATGTGGGTAGGCCGGCTGCTGTGATTAACGGCTTCCCCACTTAGTAAATACATCACTTTATGCACATGTCACAACAACTGGTTTAAGCTTTTAAAAATGGTATTTTGCCCTCATCAACTCAAAAAATAAAATAAAGATACTAAAGTAGAACTTGACCTGCTATATGGGCAGTAGATGTTCCCCTATTACAACCATAAAGAGTATGAAAAAAGCCCTTTAATCTTTACATGTGAGCATCGGAGCACCTTAATGATAATGCTCACAAAGATGTATCAACCATGCTCCTCGTCGTGACAGAAACAAGGGAAGAATGCAAGATGTTCAGTATCCAAATAGATTTATAGTTAAGTAATTGTATGTAATTATTTAAACTTGTTTATTGCTACTTGAGCCACATCAGAGCCATGTTGGCCTAGCATCAAGTGTTATGTCCCAGAAAACAGGCTCCAAAGTCCTACAGCCTCATTTCTGGCATTCTGAATGAAGGCATGTATGGCACCGGTATGTGTTTATTATAGTAGAGCTACATGCCTGCTACATTGAACAGTAACTTTCTACATCAAATGATTCTACTGTAGTTGGTGGTCATAGAGGTCAATGGGCTCTTCAATAATATCAGATTAAAGAACCCATTGACCTCTATGAACTGGGGTTCTGGTTCCATGGTTCTGGCAGGAGAAAGAACTCACCTCCAGCACAAGCCATAGCTGTCCTCCTGACTGGCTCTCTGATTTGTAGAACATGCCGTAGAACTTCACCACGTTAGGATGGTTGGACAAAGTCCTGAGGATGTTGTATTCAGCCTCGATCTCCTCATCCACGTCCTGTTAACACAGTGAATGTAATGTGTTGTAATGTAGACAACAAACTTGATGTCTACATAAAGTATGTGTTGGAGATGCAGTTAATATAACTGTAGTATAAATATAGTATCTTAAATCACAGATAAAAAAAAGAATCCTTGACTTGTGGCCTGACCTTTAAATAACTCTCACGGTGTTGTGTTGCCAGAAAACAGGGCAATAAGCACAATGAAATTAGATCTGTAGAGTTATAGACACGCAAGTGAATGACTAAACAAC
Organism: Typhlichthys subterraneus; assembly: GCA_027564835.1. Lineage (NCBI taxonomy): Eukaryota > Metazoa > Chordata > Actinopteri > Percopsiformes > Amblyopsidae > Typhlichthys > Typhlichthys subterraneus. The sequence continues at coordinate 16,327 of JAODUH010016554.1, read as the reverse complement.
TTCTGGAAATGCTTCATCGTCTGTCGAAGTAAATCTGGAAGAGCGACGGTCATGGAGGAGGAGTTTCTCTCCCTGGAGGTCTGAGTGATAGTGTCAGCGTTGTAATCGGGGAAAGGGATGGAGAACGGGTCACTTTCATCTTCCCAGCGCGCTAACACAATGCAGTGCCACAGCACAGCCTCCTTATCACACACAGACAAATGAATGGGCGTAAAGGGAGGATGTAGCGATGGCAAAGGATACAACATCTGATGAGGGTGTGGAAAGTGTGTGTGTGTGCGTGCGTGTGTGTGTGTGTGTGTGGTGGGGTAGACGGATGTATGGTATGCTTACTCTGTGTTTATAGTTGGAGTGCTGATAAATAACAAAGGTGTGAAGAACAGAAAGAAATATAAAACTGGTTGTGTTGGTCTTAGGTGAGTGAAGCCGAGCTAATTATTTAGGTCAGCGGTTTCAAAGCTATTGAAGAGATGCAGAGTTTGTGACCTACTTGTTTTATAATAGCTTAGCATGAAATCATTTGAAATAAAGAGTTAATAGAATTCCCATGACGCTTTTGGGGGTCCCCGCACCGCACTCCTAAAGGCAAACGCTTTACACTGGCTTACATTGATGGGGTCCAGCACTTTGACTGCTGCCTGACTTCCATCCTTCCTGCTGGTCACTCTGTAGACCTTTCCATAGGTTCCCTTCCCGATGGTTTCCACTATGTCCCAGTCACCTGATGGATCTCCCAGGCTTTCCAGGCCCATCATACTGGGCTTGTAGGGATACACGCCATACAGTGACCGCCTAGACAGAAGCATTTTGAAATTGATAAACAGACAGTTGAATGCGGACATTTCTAGCATAGCATTGTAGGCGTTTATCTTAGGGTACATTGTCTAGGGAGACTGAGAGAAATAGTAATCCTTTTCTAAAACAAAATACTGTGTCCTCTGCAGAGAAAGCCTCTTATTCAAGTGGCCTAAATTCACAGTGAATAACATGTTAGCTGAACCTTGAAAGAAGCCAGACACACATGCATTAACACTACTACAGCAAGAAAGAAAACACAATGTTTACACATCAATATTACAATTAAAACAATGCAATGTCTGCTTTAGACTATTACTAGCCATTATTAGCCATATGCATGTAGCTCCCCATCTCTCTGTCAAATGCCCAGAAAAGCCAGTTAACATATTTAAAGCACGCAGTGAAGTTGAATTGCCAAGAGACGACAGTGTTAAATACATGTGCTGCTGACTCATCAAGCCCAGGACAAATATGTACAACTAGAGTCTCCAGTGGCCATACGATTACAAAGCCAATAGCAATAACATTCCCCCCCTTCCCCATCCCCACCAGAGAATGGCTAACAAGTAGCATTTCAGACACCAAATTAGTCCTCTCCACAGGGACCATGTCACTGTCTGCTAGGACTGTCCAATCGCTTCAACATCAATTGGATTAACTCGACAAGTGCTGCCACATGAACACTACACCCCCTCGACAGACACGCACAAATACCTATTTGTGATGCAGCAGATTGTAGAAGCCTTTATTATGCAATACTGAATAAGACACGTTTAACGATTAAACCAAATGCGGACAGCGGCATAACTCATCTTCAACATTTCATATTCACTTCATCATCATGACCAGCACAGTGTAAGACCAGTGATTCAAACTACAAACTGTCAAACCAGACTAAACTGTGACCAGAGCAACATGACCGATTAGGCAACCATTTTGACATAGTGGGACGTATGCATCCTATATTCACAAAATAATACATATTCCACTTAAACATGACTGATTGTTGTGTTTGCGTATCTTCCCGTGTTATAAACGACATGCGTCACACAGCACAGCGCTTGTGTGACCCTGAGCCGGGTCGGGAGGGAGGAAGGAAGAAAAGGGGTATTTTAGGGGGAGTTTAGCAGATTGTGAACGATGTTAAATCCCCAAGGGCTTTGAGAACACTCCTGTGATGACAAATGTATGATTTGTTGAGTAATGCCTTAAGGGTAGATGGATAAACCACTCAGCTAGACAACTGCAAACATGCAGCAGAAGAAAAGAGCTGGTGGCTTTCAAGGTGTCCTTCAAGATCAGCAGTAACATGAAAATATAATAAATATATAGCAAACTAGCTAGCTACAGTAATATGCAATATTAAAATCATAGTTCTATGATTAAAATGCATCATACACTCTTACCAATTATTACAGCTAGCCAGCCAGTAGCCTAACGGTAACCAGGTGACTATGTACTTTATACTGTAGTGCGATGAATACAGTAACCTGTAGTCAAGGTTCCATCATCAACTTTGGTAACAAGGGTCTCATGTTTCTCTAATGCAGGTGTCATTCTACCATGGCTAAAAGTATCTAATAGGCTACCAATTCTATTAACATTATCCTGCTACAAATAAAAACTAAATGTCTAAACCTGGAAAGTGTAACAGTACAGATGGTGTGTACACAAAACTGGTATTATGAAAACCTACAGTGTTTACGTAAGAGCATGAATAACTTATTAATGCTCTTATGTAAACAAATTATTATTATTATATTTATTCAGTTTTTAAGAATAGAACAACAAGACAATAAAAAAAGACACCTCCCTCTATCATTTGGTCTTCATTATAATTAATTAAGCAATCATCATTGTACACCTACATCAACGTGCTATACAATTGTAATCATATTGTTTTTTTGGGGGGGGGGATATTTTCCCAAATATGAATAATAATCTTAGATTACAAAAGTAAATGTCAAACATACCTGGTACAAACTGCTGATGCCACTGCCTGCAAAGGTGTGTGTCTACCTACCCTCCTCACCAAAATGCTTCTGACTAAATCATGCTAATCAGAGCCAATAAATAATTAATATGCTCGTAATCTGCAATGTGATCTATCTTTAAATATTCAGGTGGCAGATGTATCCACTCATAATGGCTCATGGCTGATATGAAGCATCTCATGTTGCAAGCACGTAACCAGGAAGTCGTTAATAGATCACATGACCCATGCCTACAGACTAGTATCCCACCTCTGTAAATCACTTTATTTACACAAAACTGTCACCACTCATCAATTACAATTGTGTTTTAAGATTGGATAAGATTGACAGCATAGTGTGATATTATGGATAAAGAAGAAACATACTTTAAATATAGAAGATTAGAGGACTGCTTCCATCTACACATCACCTGAGTTAACCTTCTAAGGAGTTAACTAGGTCTAGGCCTATATTGAGAATGTCAACATAACAGCAGATAATTACTCCTGTAAAGTAAAACCCCCAGATGTTATGTTGCCATGAGCTCAAACACAAGGGACCCAATGTAGTAAAATCCAAGAGCATAATATAGTGTAGCCTGTGGAGAAGTAAATATTGCCTTATCCTTAAAACAAGAATGAAGCTGAAACATCTGAATTCAGTTTTTTGGATTGTTTTTAATGGAGAGGTGAGACACCATCGCAGTGTCAGAACAGGACACCTGTGTTGCTAGATGTCAGTGCTCGGGTTACCTTTTGTCTATCATACTGCATCAACATGGGTCAAAAAGACATTGTGTGCTTGCTTTCCATCAAAGTGGTCTGCACCTCGCTATGATACAATATCCAACAATCTAAATATACAGTATGCCGGAGACCAGGGAGACCTCCAAGTACTGTGAGTCCACCTCACAGATGTACTATGGGAAAATACCTCACATGGTGGTAGAAACATTAGTGAAAGCTTAACATATTCACCTACTCCAGCCATACTTCGACTCTAGACTTCACCTGCAGCAACTTCACCACTGATTCCTGCAAGTAGGCATTGTTCTCCAGAGAGACCAAGCAAGCTGCCCATTTTGAGTTGACGGTACATTGGGACTGGGAAGAGAGGATGGATACACTCAAGCAAAAGCGTTCCAGAGGGGTGGAGAGGTTGGGACGTTCCAGCTGAAGTTGGCTGCAGGGGTTTTCCGGGGTAATCAATCAGGTAGAGTGGGGTGACCAACAGGCAATCGAGAAATCGCTGGTTTGAACCCAGCTAACTCCTCACCAAGTGTCGAGGTGTCCTTGAGCAAGACACCTAAGTGCTCCCGGTGGTCAGATTTGGCACCTTGCACGGTTGACACCAAGCGCTATATAAACGCAGTCCATTTACCAATCTGAAGAGCTCTGAGCATGCTTGGTATTGAAAGGCAAGCGAGGAAGGTTTGTGGACAAAGTCAGCAAGCAGGCTGAAGAAGCATATGGCTTTGGCTGAAGAGAGGCCATGTCTGCAGTAAAGATACATGGTAGGGCTGAGAACGCTGCCGGAGTGGTTGAGGAAGTAGCTCTGGGACGCTGGCAGCCTGGTTCTACTGTGAAGCCCTCTGGAGGCGTCACGGGCTTATCCATGAAATATAAGGAGGGTGCCCATTGAAGCCACAAAGGTCCACTTAACGAAGCCCTGTCCTGGAAAGGGATAACGCCTCAGGAGAGAAGACGGAGCGCTTGTTGTGCTAACCGGCTCACCAAAACTACTGTCATGTCGGCTGGCATTTGTGACCCCATCGTATTCCAGATAGTGAATTCTACATTAAATAATCAGTTAACGGTCCAGTTCTGTTAAATGACAATGTATACTTAATGCGTAAGTTTCAGTGAGTAATAAAATGTTCTGCCTCAAACACACACACACACACACACACACACACACACACACTAACAACTAAGACTGACAGTAAGTGTAATGTAACTATAAATTATAGTTACATTACACTTAGTCTATAATCCCTGTTAAGGGGATATGTTAGAGGCTTTTGAGGCCACTAGCCACCAACTATTACTAACTCTTATCGTGTTTCTATAGTGGTTGCGCACAAGTCTCCCGCAATTGTTAACAAAATGTTGTTTTGGTCCGACACTCACTCAGACAGCGCATGCCCCTCCGCCGTCTGCTCAATGACGGGCTCATATTCCTCTCTGCTCCGTCCTTACACCTCTCATAGTAATCTTCCTCTTCTGTTACAGCTGCCTGCCAACACCTTTGTGCACAGTTGTGAGAGCAGCTGGGGCTGACTTTCAGGAGAGTACTTTAATCCCTTTACTGTGACAATTACTCATCCCTAAATCAATAGTATTTAACAAACAACTACATGCACATTACACACGGATGGCAAGATGATCCCGTCCGTCATCAGAAAGGCTCCTAAACCTAAAGGTTACATGAGTTTGTGTCCCACAGTGTCTCTACTACAGGAGCAGTAGACTAGTATTGTGTATTATCTGACCACTGAGAGGAAGACACAATGCTGGCTACTAACGGGGATGTGAGTACTTTGTCCAATCACATGCTTTACATAATACATGTGCATCCAATCCAAAGGGATACATGGTAAATAGAGGCAAAATACAGAGCATACTCAAGTAAGCTATTATGAATATATCCCACAAGATTACTATGGAAATATTCTATGTTGTCTCGGTCGCTCAAACGAATGCTTAAAAAACTAAAATATGAAAGTGAATGCTGTGGTCAGTAAAAATTCACTATTTCACATTTTGTTATTTCTCACCATATTCTCCCATGGAGATGGAAATATTCTTGTGCCTTGGAGGGACTTTCCTCTAGGCCATCATGTCTCCTGAGCAGAAAAATACACACCATTCACCCAATTGTTTTTTTTATTTTGAATATAACTGACCTATATTCCACAACTACATTAATTTAGTTCATCACATTGTTTTAGTGTGACACATCCTGTGCCACTTTTCACAATAAACACCTCCAACATGGGGATTCTGTCAACAAACTGCTACAATGCCAATAATAAAATTGCCAAACTGTTTTTATACAGTAGCAATTGTTCACACACAAATAGTATATGTGTGACACCGATCGATGTAAATACATGTACACTAGGCTAATACTACTGTCAACAGTAGGCTGATAGGCCACAGGATTAGACATGAAACGAGTCCTACCCGGTTTTTGCTGCCTCCGTATTTCCATCTCGAAAACCTGTAAAACATAATGTAGGCAATGATATTGTTTAGTGCAAATGCATCTCCCTCTTGCCCATGGTCTCATGAGCACCGAGTAACGCAGAAATAACAGTTTTACAATCAATGTTGATAGTACACGCTATTTGTATATTTAGGCTATGTATGTAATGTTATATAGGAGCCATAATATTATTTTAAGTAGCCTACAGCTTACCGTCCATAACAACATTTCCGAACTGATTTTCGTTCCTCAGTGAATTATTTAATAATTAACAGTAACTTGATAGGGACTTGTGCGAGCGCTCCTACAGAGAGTAACATACCTCCTCAGGTGAGTGAGCAAAATACTTTATTGCCAATGGCAACGAACAGACAAAAAGCATGTCCTTGTCTCAGTCTGTGATGATTAAATACGGTGAATGAACGGTGAAGCAACATAGAGGCTAGGGGCTACTGTATCCGTATGTTACGTAGGCTACCCTATGTCAATGTCTGGCTTACCTGAGCTCGAAGTTGAACTGTATAAACGTTGCTCTTAGAGCATCGCATGCAAGTTGCAACAGTATAGCTAATAGCATATATTAAGATAGTTTCACCTCCTTATTGTTACAATACCAGCACTATTCCCCAGCCGGTATTTAATGCATTATGTCCTACATATTCCAATTAGATGTGGTATGAAACAGGCATTGTATTCGCACCATGGTCATTAGGTTATCCCTCACCCCAGTTGAGAAAGCTTCACCCAATTAATCTTCGAAGCACAAGCACGGACGTTGCTCAGTGAAATGTCTCATTGGACTCTACCATATTTTAGTAAGTTGCTTGTAACAATAAATGCAACTGATCATTTTCATTGACAAGCACAACTTGATTGAACCTTTGCAAAATGCCATCATAAGCATTACCATGAGAAACGTGAGCAACACTGAATTATATAATCACATAGTGCAACACTGGTAATCAGCGGAATGTTTGCCTGCAACATTGACATTTTGAGTACCCATACATTTATTTTGTAGTCACTTTCCTCTCAAACCTCCAGGCCATTTTTTGGGGAAAGGGACACATATTATTGTGTTTATATTTTATTCACATATGTTACATTTTGCATTGAATGTCCAAGTCATACTCTCTGAACAAACTCGAGATAGTTTGATTCAGCACCTACAGTAATGTACTGTATTCTCTCACTGTCATTCATACAGGAGAACACACAAGAGCTTTCAGTTACAATTTACACCCATGACTCATTGGCTATTCCGTTGTGGTCACGTACAAAGTGGACACTGCAACGTAAGTGTAGAGGAAAATTTGAGAATAAACACAAGCAACATGCATGAATTCATGAGGAAATAATTCAAGTGTTATAACCCTCCTTATAGATTCCGCACAACATGGGCCAGAAATTCACAATTTGTTTATCACCCAAATCTTGCAGGCATAACTGGATGTGTCTGCTCTTCCAGGTATATAAAAAAAAAAAAGGATCATCCAACTTCTAAATAGCAAAGATATTTAACGGGAGAACATGGGTAAAGCATAGCAAAGTGCAGAGAGGATAGTACGGTTTAAGCCCGTGTAATGTTCGACTGCGTCTATGAATCCAGTTATACAAAAGGTAAAGAAATTATAACAAATACACTGTATTGTAATTATGACTTTTGGAAGTTAAAAAACAAAAAAGTCAAAAGTATTCTTGTACTCCAGAACAAGCCAACATTGCAATTTAATTTACCAACATTTTAGATTAGGAAAAAGTGGAGAAAAAAAAAGGAGAGATTTACACTGTTATTGCAGTAGGATAATCCCTTAAAATCTCTTAATTCAAACACTAAAACATAATTTGATATTTGGGAATTTAGTTTATAGGGTGCCATTTATGAGTTAATACCGTAGAAATGCACTTAGTTGTTCATATATTCTGATCAGGTGTCAATTTAGCTGCATTTCTACACTATTTATTGGAGGAAGGACTGCGAAGTTTACCACGGTTAATGAAAAGGTGATGCATGCTTCCCTGAACATTAAAGTGACCTTGAGCCAACAATGCCAGCCATCTACTATAAACCCAAAGCAAAACATGTCTTAGAAAACAAAGTATCCATAAAAGGTAAAATGACATATTAACAATGAGCAGCATTTATTTAAATAATCTAAAAGTAAAAACCAAGAAACGACAAATAAATTCCTGAGGATGGATTGCAACTAGACCCAGAAAAGGAGCCTGTGCTTATCTGCAACAAACTAGTGTTGATAGGTGAACCTGTCCTTCCTATTACAGCTCCAACACGAGTGTATCTTGCGAGAACCATACCTATACTCACCAGGTGTTTAAATCTCATGCCAGCACAGCATAGCATAGGATAATGAGGGATATGCACTAAGATTGTCAACAAAATAATCAAATTACTGGGGAGTCACCATATTCTTTTTTTAAATAGAAGTATTACAAGCCCCAAAGGCCACTTCAAAACCAATCATTATGGGAAAATTTGTGCTTTCACTTTAACCTCAACTTCCATTTCATTTCTGTTTCTGTTGAAAACCACACAGTAAATCACTTAAATAAATACACACAAGAGTTAGTCTTTAGGCATGATTGTACACCAAACTTTACATAAACCAAGGCTGAGGCAGCAATGCCTTCACTGCATGTTTGTGTATATCATAGAATAAGATTCCCCACATTTTCTTCTTTTTTATTGTGGCAGACATACCCTGGGGGGGAGTGGGATGGGTATTTGGGAGAAGGAGGGGGAAGGAGTATCTGGGAGTGTGGCTTCAGCGGGCTTTGGGAAAGCTTAGAGTCCATTGTAGTGAGGCCCCCAGCGCTTATTGATGTGGTCAAAGGTGTGTGAAACCCACTGTTGCTCCAACACGCGATACCTCTCTTCGCATAAGAACAGAGGTTTGCCACGGCTGGGGAAAAACAAAAAAACAAACAATGAGGACTCCCATTTGAACAGTGACCAGCTATTGACCAGCACTATGGCAGTGGTATGGAACAGTACCGTAGATCACGGTCCTCCTCTCCATGGGCATCTAGGTAAACGGAGCCCCACAGGCAGAAACGATGGCCGCGGATGATGATTATCACCGAGGCATTAATCAGCAGGAAGATACCTGTTGCTGCGCCACAGTGTTGGGAGTGCTATAGTGAACAAAACCATTATTCTAATATTAATAGCTAGCTTGTATTATTATGATGTACCACCTTGGAATACAGCAACAGTCTTAAGGCCCAGGTATACTCTCCGGGGAACTCAACGAGGTCTGCGGAAGGCGCGCGTGACGTAAATATCGTCCGCACAGACGGACCGCGTATCTCCAAAATTTTCTGTCCGCATGGAAATGTACGCGTTGACCGGGCAAGTGCGACAGGCTAAATCCCAGTAGCCCGCTACGGACGGCAACGGACGTCCTACTGAGCTCCTACTGAGCTCCAAGTATATACAATTTCCAGCGAATCTCTTAGTTACACCAATATTGATCATGGGAAACGATGTGTGCACATACTATACACATCGTAGCAAAGTGTACTTTGAACAGCCCGAGCGCTTGTCCGTGTTGGGGCGGGGCCACGCGTTTGGTGGTATACCCGGGCCTTTAGGGGGGGAGGAGTCGGGCACACTCACCAAAACACATTCACAGAAACCCTGCTGCTTGCAGCACTGCCCTTTGAGGCAGACAAAGGCGCCACACACTAGGCACAGAGCAGGGTCCTTTGGCACCTTTTTGCAGACCGTGCAGGCCTTCCTGTGGTAGTACTGAAAGATTATATTGTAGTTGACTGGTAGATGGAGGAGATGTGGAGCTGCCCAATGAGGATCCTGGGATAGCAATTCCTGTGGAGGAAACCAACAATAAAACAATATACATTTGATACGTTTCTCTCCCCTGCTATTCATGCACATCTGACTGTATCCAGGAAACGTATTAGATAAGATGAATACTTGGGCAGAAAAACAACCATTTCAATTTGGCAGATATATGACTCCTCCAGGTGAAATCTGCAGATGATAAACGGTTTACCAGATATTGTCTGAAGTACTTCTTAGAATATCCAGAGAGAAACCTCTAAGTTGTTCCCATTCACAACTAAGTAAAATCTAACAGGTTCCTTGACTTTTACTTGTACTCAATGTTGTCCTTCAGCCTGAGCTTGTGATAATAAACAATGCCCTGAGTTGGGGGCTATGTGGAAACAATCTAAATTGATATTCAAGGCACTCCCAGGTTTTCATCAAGTGATGTGTAGCATGAAGACTCAACTCAGTCTGAATGACAAAGCAATCTTGTAATCACTTTCCCCGGAGACCTGCATCAGAAATAGCAGCAACAATCGCCTGACAGCCAAGGTTGAAACTCAAAGTACCAAAAAGACTAATCTTATATGAACCATCATACAGTGCCTCAAAATGCAATGTACTATATTATAAGCAATGACAGCTAAAGATAATTAGAAATCAATCATAATAATTAAATTTTGTTCTGACCAACATACAGAACTACAACTACAACAGATATGTAGATAAAAGGTTCATTTAATTTGTATATTTTCTTGCTTAAGTTGTCTACAGCTATTAAGTTAATTTATAAATACAATTGCCCCCCCCCATCAGAAAAGGTTCCCAAATATAATCAAGCTATTAAACAGGTCATCATACATAAACAGTTAATTACATATTTTTGTAAACAAAAACTATGTAAGGATATGCCATGACATCACACCACCACACACCCTCAATGTGTGGTGGTGTGGTGGCAAGGTCAATGATGCCATCATTGACCTTGCCCTCAAATGAGTGTGTGTGTGCCCCTGATATCTTCCGACCCACCAGTGAGTGGTCGGCATGCGTTTGCGAGAGCGTCGTGACCTCGGCGCACCACTGTGTCATGAGGTCAAACGCGTTGACCGGCCACTCCAGACACGAGGCACTGAGTATGGTGTTGAGGGGCTGAGGGGCAGAGGACATGAGCCCCAGACACACAGCCAGGGATGTGAACTCCACCTCCTCCTGACAAAACCACACAAATAAAAACATGTGTCATTAGGACCTCCAGCGGGCGTCTTTGTTCTTCTCACTCACGCCATTTGGTTCAGGTTCCTACAGCTGGTTGTGAGCTATGAAACCCCTGGGTTAGGGCACAGCTCGTCTCACAGAGGACACAGCGCTGGCTTACTGTCAGTACCCGCCTACTTGACAAGCGAGGTGTTTTGATTGACATGCACGACGACCAACTACGACATTATTCTTGCAATGAGGAAAACTAAACAAACAGGACTCTTGGCTGTTTACAGGTCTTGTAAAATGTGTCAAATTAGTAGGCTACGGTTACTGATTAGAATAAACGTTTAATTATAAACAAGTAAATAAAGCACTGCGCTATCGTTGCACCGGACATTACGGAGACACACTTGTGTGTGACAATTGGCTGTGAGCTAACAGCAAATGTAAATTGACAGTATTGCTTCCTGAAAGTCCGAGAGTACCGTGTCGAGCTTACAGGGGTATATGAATCAGACGTTCAGCAGAGTTGCCTCTGCGACGCAGTTCTAATCACGAGGGCACAGCTATGACTGTGGACACACGTGAAGACATACCAGGCAGCCTGTCAGGCTGTCCCCATAGAGGTGGTGTTGCAGGAGGCAGGACAGCCGAAGGTAGGGCAGGCAGAACTGCTGGAGGCTGAACTCTATGGACTGCGGGGACCACACACTGGAGCTCAGCTGGAGGGAGCACAAAATGTAACTCTGCATTAATAAGCAGTCTGCAGATAGTGGCATGATGCGTATCTCCGTCAGAGACTACTTGAGATATGGAGACCATTGTTTACACAACATGCGAGGTAGGAAAGGCAGCTAGGATATTTTGACAGTTGCGCTTGAGGTGCTAGACCGATGGTCTAATTGGGGGTCTCACCACTGATGCCGTTTCTTCTGCGCTTTCCTTGTAGACGTGATTGTCCTTGGAGAGCTCACTGATAACATGGCTGAGCAGAGCTTCAAAACACTTGTCAGCATTGCCTGTGTTCTGGAAATACAGAAGTAAATGTTAAAACTGTTGATAATATGCTAAAAATATTGTACATATTTGTAAATATTTGTTTTCTTTTTATCCAATCTAGTTGGGGTGTGATAATGTATATTTTGGCAATTTGATTTTAAAACGCATGTAAAGATGTGAAATTTTATGTATGTATAGATGTGTGAATTTCTGGCTTTCCAATAAAACAAAGCTTGGGGAAGAAGATATTGATTAGTAAAAGAAAAGCAAGTGAAACTAGTGAAAACATGACCTCCGCCCCCCCGAATTATAGCAAAATAAGAAGCATCTTAGTAAAGCCGCCATCTATGTGGCGGATGTGCTGCACAGTAGAATATAACAATGCATGCAGATTAAGCAAGAGACACAATTCTTTTTGTACATTATCCAAACAACTGATAAGCCATATAGACATTGCTGAATGGGTGTTCTGATAAAAACTCAACTGGTCTGACTGATATTTTATACTGAGGAAAAGCTGCCGGCATTTATCAAGTTGAAGGTGGCAGAATATAAAACCGCATCGGTCTTATCTCCCTGCCGCCCTGTCATAGATTTATAGAGGAGGACGGTAATGTCTATGGATTTCCTTCCTCTGGGCACTGATCTCTGTTCAGACTGTGCATCTCTTTATCAACATCCATTTAAACACAATGGCAGCCATCCAAATATAGACGGCGTGCCCAATGAGGATTTGAGATGCTTCTTGATGGCAGCTCATGAATGAGTGCGCCATTGTTCATGACTTTGTATTGGGATGATATTCCACCATGCCTCTATTACAGCTGGAAACAGCCTGGAGGGGAGGGCTTTCAGCAATTTGTCTATTGACATTCAAGGCAGCCACTCACTAATTCAGATTTAATAGACTGGAGAGTGATAGCCAATTAATCCCACTACGGCAATCACAATTCTGCACATAATGAAGATCGATATGGTCTATTATAGAAACCACACAAATGAACCTGGAAAGGGATTAATTCATCTCAATATAGACTCATAGATTGTGATTTACTGTCGCTATGGTGTGGAGTAGTCACAGGGTGAGGGAACTAAAACAGCAAAAACCGTGGTGGATGCATTTGTTAACTGTAGACCCTTAATATCTCCCTTAAGACCAAGCGGGGTCAAAACAACATTAGGGACTCTAGACAGTGACAGCATATTTATCCACATGCTGCACAGTATGTACAGAAGACGTACTGTGCAGGGTGTACTGTAAGGTAGCACTTAAAGTAAAGTGCACTTTGCTAGCTTACCGTTCTCTGTACGTGTTGGAGGAAAAAACAAATCAGATACTTCTACACAGCCCTGACTCCGCAAATAGCAACATAAACAACAACCAAGCCGCAGTACTATGCTTTGCGTTTTGATGTGTGGGGCAGCACTGTAAAGTTTTTGATTTGAGCTCGAATTTAGCAAGCGTTCTCCAAAATGACTGACCCTGCCTTTAAGCCCTTGGTTTAACATTTTATGGACAGAACAACAGACAATACATTTCGCAGCACTTGCGGATGTTACCTTCTTGAGGGCTCCAGATGTGCTCCAGGCCTGCCTCTCCTCTGGACGGAGCTTGGCTGAGAGGGCAGCAAGGGCCTGTGTGTACTGCAGGTTGAACAGCATCTTTATCACACAGGTGAAGTGGTCTGCACCGGGGGAGGGAAACATGTTTATTACATGGGCTACGATGGGGACATGTTTCCTCCATTGTGATCAATTATTCAAACTACATACAGTTTTCTGAGACGTGTATCAGAATATATCTGAATCATAACAGCGAGACTAAAAAACACACAACAACAGAATTGATCAGCTGTGAGTTTAAAAGCCCTGCTACTGTACAGACAGCAAAATGCGGACAAGGTTTATATCTAGGAGGGTCTTTTGGTTCCAGAGCTATGCTTGTCCTCTGTGATACTTTGAATGCCTCATCAGCCAGTGGTCAGGTACTCTCTTCAGTTGGAGCTTAATTTGCCCATCCACGAGGGGTGCAACGTCTTCACTGCGCCAGTCAGCATGGTAAACCCCCATTCTCCCCCCGCCACCCAGCCAGGCAATAAAGGGCGCCCTGGCAGCCCCCACCTCTTGAATCTCTCCTCTAGCTAAAACTAAAGTAAACCTAGGTGAGCTCAATCATTATGGGTGGCTCTTCAATAATAGCGCACGCACGCGCGCACACACACACACACACACACACACACACACACACACCTCTCATGCTGTTGTGAGAAAAATCAATTCACTAGCTCTCAATGAGCGCAGTAATGATGCTTTGTTTGGTTAAATCAATGTTGAATTGAAGAGATACAAAGCCCATCTAAAAGCTAATCAGACATCCAGTGCCGATTCTCCAGCAAAGGTTGAAGGGCAATAGTTAGGGATACGCTTGCGTGAGGGAGGATGAAGGCTGGATTGGCACTGCCTTACGGAAAAAAACACATCGCCCTTTCTATTATTTCTAATACAGAATGAACACATTAAACATGAATTCATAAAAAGGATCATGTACATTGTGTCACTACATACTAGCTCTTTAACCGAAGTGTCCTAAATGCGCATGCTAGCAGTGCACCGATGTTAGTGATATGACCCACTTGCTGCAACATCATAAAACAGGATTTGGAGTGTCCCTCCTGTGTTTTGCAGTGAAGGGCAGTAGAAAGCCTGCCCCATCAATGGGACCACGGCCCTCTGATCCTCACAGGAGTGAAGATAAGAGGCTTGAATGCTTTATCCACCCTGACATTCAGTCGTGATTAGAACAGATAAAAAGGCATGGCTGGTTGTGTAGCAGCCACAGGCAAGCCCCTGCATAGCAGGTGCAAGAAAGGCACCTTTTCGTAGAGGCTGTGGCATGGTCAGCACGAAGATGATCAGGAGCGAGGGGACATCTCGAAACAGCATGGGAACCTCGGGTCTCTCCTCATCAAAGCCACTGCAAAGAAAGTTCAGCAGACAGCAGGCATTAATGACAAGGCACTCCGACAGGCAATTGTCAATTTCCTTATTTGATAACTACAGAAACAAATGTACAAAAGGGAGAACACACCGGTAATTCTATTCCATTTCAGGCCCGGTATATTACAACAGCAAGTTAATACAGACTGTACTATGAATATGGTACATTTGTTTATTTGCTTGTATTTTCTAAACTCATTCCTTAATGTAGCCCTGTTACATGTTGTTTATCTTGATATAATAAAATAACCGCCCCGCCCCCCTGCCTCCATCTGTTGACAACCTAGTGAGGGTTTTCCAGTCTCCGGTTTGCTGTGAAAAGGCCTCCGAGGACTCCGAATAAAAAGGAACTGCACTTACAGAATAATACCTTCCCATTGCCGAGGCACTCACCACTTAATTTGTGCATGGTGGAAGAAAGAAAACACATTACAAGAAGGCACTTAGGACTGTCCAATAAATAGTGTGTGAACCTGAAGCTGGTAAGCTTATACTGCATATACAGTATGTCATACCCTGTGTACTATCAATCTATATTCAACTTGGACTGGGTACAAATGGAGGTTGTGCTGTAGGTCTATGAACAACCATCCCTCTGCCCTATTTAAAAGGGTACACATTGACCGCCTGGGGGTGTCAATGACAGCGCTTGCCTCCTGAATCCTCAACGAGATATTTTTAAAATGGCAAATGACTCCACTGAGAATACAGCATGGTTGCGAGCGCTTGCCTGGTAACAGGTGTAAAAAGCTGTCTTACAACACTAACGGGGAGGACAGGCCTATATCGTTAACTGTTGCCAATAGGATTTTCACAGCCGGTTAGATTGCCAGCCCTGACAGCTACAACTCCATCAGCAGAAGAGATGCACTTTGACCTGCGGATTTAAAGCCACCGTGGCAAAGGCAGCATGCACAGGGTGCAACACATTACTTTGTTACATAGGGGTGTATGCGTGTGCACGTGCACGTAATGCCGTGTGCACGTGCAGAGAACTGGGATGCTGTGCTGCAGTGACACAGGTACGGTGTTGACGTTGTGCGGTTACAGCAGCGCTGACAGGGCCTTGCTGCGGAGCGCCCCGGCAATTTGCCAGATGCAGCAATTATTGGTCGCTATGGCAACCGCAACCAGGTCCCATTTTTTAAATGTTTTTAGCTCTTCTTTGTGAGGATTGGGAAAAAGAACATGTGTTGTTAGGGGGCAAAAAGGAATGAGGGGGAGGAAGTGGGGGGGCACAAAGAGGTGCTGTGATTACACGCT
Organism: Typhlichthys subterraneus; assembly: GCA_027564835.1. NCBI lineage: Eukaryota > Metazoa > Chordata > Actinopteri > Percopsiformes > Amblyopsidae > Typhlichthys > Typhlichthys subterraneus. The sequence goes on along the minus strand of JAODUH010016554.1, from coordinate 79 downwards.
TGTGTGTGTGTGTGTGTGTGTGTGTGTGTGTGTGGGGGGGGGGGGGGGTGGATTATAGGGAGGTGGATTAATGGTTTTC